>JAODLM010000140.1:0-108031 GCA_036937905.1 Salvia rosmarinus
GTTGTACAAAGAAGAGAGAACTAAAAGATGGCATGATAACAACATCTCATACGGGAGTTCTTGCGGGTCAGGAAGGTGTTCTTGTTCAACTCAGGTTGAGGTTATTCCTGAAACTAAAATCAAGATGGTGCGGGCCTTTACAATTCTTCATGTAGCACCCCATGGTGCTATAACCTTCGAAGGAAGTCGGTCGTGAATTCGGTCGATGGGCGTAGCGTCAAGCATTATTGTGGGGGCGGTCGGTCATGAGAAGACCTCTACCACTTTGAAAGATGCGACCTCGGGTACCATGGGTCGCCATGGTGATCGGTAGCGCCTGGCGACCGATTGTACATATTGTTTATTCTTCCTTGTTTGTTTTGGGTTTTAAATAAATTGCTATAACATGATTAAAAGAAACTAGGTTGTTTTTGGTAAATTGATATCTTGATGTTTGGATTGCGGTAGTACGAGAAGATATGCTGAGCACCGTGTTTTATGTGCTCGAAAAGAGGATTTGCAATAGGTAGATAGAAGGGAAAATTTTAAGGGAATAGTGGTCCGAAAGCGGAATTAATTCTTCGCTATTTGGGTTAAAAGCCGTTCCATATTCTTCGCTTATATCCCACAACTACTCAACTTCCTTTGCTCTTCCTTTGCTGCTACATTGCTCTTACTACCCGTCATCTCCCAAAATCCTCATAGCGATCTCACTCTGTCATTTCTCTCCGAAAATTTTCTTGCAACCATGGTCAATCTCGAGCGAGCGAACCGAGAAGTTTGTGAAAGTCCCAAATAATGATCCAAACACGCCTCATCATATCGGACGAGGAATTATCACCGTGAGCCTCCACAGATACGTCACCGTTTATTTCGCCGTTCCTCGATCTTAGCCGGACACTACGCCGCCTCATCAAAAGAAAAGTTAGTCGAGAGAGAGGGAAAAACTAAGGTTCGAAATCGAACACGAGGATGCTCTGCCTAAGAAAGCAAGGTAGCTACACCTCCAAATCTAAGGCCGGTCAATCTATTCGAACATTCCTAAGTTTAAATGCATGAGGCGGTTTTGAACGATTTCAGCGTCTAAAATCAAGAGCATTGTGGATGGAGAAGGGTTTCAAGCAGAATAAGGAAACTCCTATGTTCGTCGTGGAGCTGACTTCTCTAAACAGATGGGCCGAGTTCACGGCGATTCCGCCGCCACCGGTTACGGCCCTGGTGAAAGAATTTTATGCTAATATCACTCCTCTGGCGGACAAGGAGGGAGTATCGGCCGTGATCGAGAGTAGGCCGATAATCCTATCCCTGAAACAATCAATAGGTTGTATAGTGCGATAACGCCGTGGATGATGAGTATTCGGCAATGTTAAGAGAGCCTCGGTGATGACCTCGATGACGCATTAAAACTCGGCGGTAGAAGGAACAAAATGGGCTATATCTACGCGAGGGCGTCGATCCGTTAAGGCGTCGACATTAAAATTCGAAGCCCATGTGTGCTCCATTTCATTAAGAGCATCACGCCCACTACCCATGACTCTTGATGTCGAGAGCGGATCTTGCTCTCTGCATGCATTTTCACGGGAGATCGGTTAATGTGGCGCGCTAATTTGGCGTGAGGTGGGCGTGCGGAAGAAGAAGAATGGAAGGTTATTTTTCCTTCACGATATCCCAACTATGCATAAGAGCTGGAGTCCCTATGATGACAATGAAGACCGCCCAACGGAGAAAGCTTTCATAGACATCAGGCCTCGACAGCGATCGTCATGTTCGAGGGCCCGACGACTTCTCGATGCCCAGAGCATCGCGCTCTCTGCCGAGCCATACTGCTCCGGTCTGAGCACGCTCGTCAACAATGAGCAGACATCTTGAAATATCTCGGTGCAAGTCAACATCCTTATCTTTGCGTTCGGTGCTTGCGAAGATGACATCAAGCGATTACGGGTGTCTTGCCGCAATGAGGACCATGCATTAAAGGATTTCTTGGGATCGTCATCTTACGACGAGCGCCGTCTTCCGGATTTCCCAAACAGTTGTTCACTCCATGGCCAAATCCGCGAGACCTTGATGAGGATTTCAGGCGTACGAGAGAAGCGGTGAGTTGGTGCATACCCACGCCGCAAAGAAGCTGGTCCTAGTGGAGCTCGGTCAAATGAGCCCGCATTCTGGCCGCCGGCGATGAGGAAGTCCTTCATGCGACAACTTCACTGCTCTGCATCTCCCTCTTGCCTTGGGTCATCCGTGCATAGGCTAGGCGCGATCTCTCAACTCGATCCTTGGTTTTATTTTTGTTCTCGTTGTTCTTTTTGTCTTTTTGTTTGTTTGTTGTTTGTGTTGTGCGTCCTTGTTGAGGTGTTGTGATGTTTATAATGACGGCTAAGGGTGATGCTGGTTGGCAAAGGCGCATAATGATGATGTTTTCTTATTTTGTTTTGAAAAGGAAATCGTCTTACGACTCGTTGTTTATCTAAGTTTGATCCTTATTTGAGTAAGGTACCTCGATGGTTTGGGTATTTGCATATTAGCTTTTATAAGAGTTAACCATTGCATAAGTAATCCTCGGTTGACCTACATTCTTGTCGAGTGCCTATCTTCCATTTGGTTGGAAGTTCCCTGAACAATTTACATGAGTATGTTAATATGGATAGGATGTGGCCATCTTTTGAATCGTTTGTGCCTTCTTCGCCTACACAGATATCATGATTTCCCAGAGTCCCCTTTTGAGCTTGACCTTTTCTTTTGAACACCATATAAAATTCCCTGTACCCTCTCATTTATGTATCCATGATTCCCTTGACCTCGGGCGAATTACTTAGAGTTCGACTTATCACCGTATCTTACAAAGTAATCAATCTCCAATTTTGTTATAATGTTCCAACATTGGGGACAATGTTGTGTTTAAGTTTGGGGGTGGAGGTAACCTCTTAAGGATAAGGGACAATATTATAATAAGCGTCTCTTGTTCTATGATAAAAGAAAAAGGGGAAAGAGTCTTTGAAATTTTGTTTATGAGCGAAAATGAATTAACCAAAAAGGGAACAATCTCCATAGGAAGAAGAAGGAAGTTATAAGCGTGTTGAAAAGGAAAGAGTAAGCGATGCCCGGTGTTTATGAGCTACATTATCCCAAATAATCCTACCACACCCGAGCCCAACGTTATAAGCTTTATAAAGACCTCTTGATTCATTATTGATATCACTCATATTAAGCGAGGGGATGACTAAATTGAATTTGTGGAGACCGGGTGCACTTGATAATCAAGATATGGTCATATTAAGGAGAATCAAGCATGGGAAGATTCATGTAAATGCTAATGCACTTTGTACCAAGTTAATAATTGTAGTGTGATACTCTTACAAAATGAGGTGAGTAATTAGATTTACAACGAAAGGAATGAATGAATCTTGTGTTTAAAAAAATTGGGTGAAAAGCGGTATTCTTAGTTGATTAAGCTATCACCTCGGTATTGTTATGAGCATCTGTTTGTGTTACTCGCTTGTTTTTGTATCTTGTGGTAGAGCATCACTGAGGACCCAGTAATGAGCTAAGTTTGGGGGTGTGATAACTCTTGTAAAGAGTTATTATAGGTCTTTTAATGATAAAAGCCTCGGTTGTTGTATGTCTCCGCTCACCGTTTGTCCTTGTCTTGCTTGTGTTTCTCTTGTTTGCATGTGTTTGTGTGAAGGATCGAGTCGATGAAAATAAAGGGTTTTAGTTGTTTTGGCGTTATTTATATAATTATAGCATGTTGCGGGAAGAGCGGCGTGACGAAGACGAGGCCGAGCTCGTGAGCGAGCTTGACTTGATGTAAGAGGAAGGACCGAGCGAGTAATCTTTGAAAAATGTGAGGACGAGTCGGGCTACTAAGGCGAAATCAACGCCCGGAAAAGTGGCGTGAGCTCAAATTGATGAGCTTGTAAGTGGAACCCAACTCGTGAGAAAAGAGAGTGAGGCCGAGCTCGCATCCTTCCGAGCTCAAAGATTGAAAAGTTCACAAGTATGAAGACGACCTCGAGGTCGGGCTCGGAAGCTAAGAGCGCGAGCTCGGAAGCTAAGAGCGCGAGCTCGGAAGCGAAGTGTTCGAACTCCTCAGTAAGATTGAAAGTGGAAGCGAGCTCGTAAACGCAGTCGAGTTCATGACGGAAGCCCAGCTCGCAAGTATGGATGAGCTCGTGTTCAGAAAGTAAGGTCGGACTCGCTGGTAAAGTAAAGCCGTGGCGAGCGAGGCTGAAGTAGCGAAACTCGAAGCCGTGCTTACGGGAAGGGGTCAGTAGCATGGAAAGTGCAGGTTAATTCTCGAAGAAGAAATCGGTGGGACCACGGCCACGTGGCGGTGCTGTGACTTGAAAGAGACACGCAGCGCATCTGCGTCTGGCGAAAGCGAAAAAGAAAAGGATCGGAACGGCGCCGTGGCGGTGCACGACATGCCTCAAAAAGCGCGGGAGGTTGTTATTAAAGGGAGTTGGCAACAATCGGAAGGAGGATTACGGATATTGACATTTAGAGAGTTACGGAGGATAGAGAACATCCGGGTAAGGAAGAAGGTGCGAATTCTTGGAGAGGAAGTCATCGGAAGAGGCGGCGATCCAAGAGCTTACACGATTCCGATAACTAATTTCTTTATCTTTTCTTAAACCTTGTTAATCTGTTATGGTCATTGCTTATTTCAATGTTGTTAAACAGCTCGCTATGAGCTAAACCTTTATGATTTGATTTTTGAGAAACCCATGCTCGCGTGGGCGTAGTTCTCTGCTTGTCTCGCCAAATCACTATTGTTTTATTGGGGTTGTTTTATCTCACTTGTGATTGATCACCATTAGTCGGATCGTAGTTCTATAATTCTTTGGAAGTTGTTATAGAATGGAAAACAATAGGCGACGTAAGAACATGATTTTAATGTTATATGTGTAAATAGCATAGAATATGCATTTACCTTGCGTGTGAAATATGAATGGATTAGTAATGATATTCTAAGCGATTCGATATAGGAATATATGGATGGATCTATAGAATATAATCTTAGATTGGGAAAATACTAAGAATCAAAAAGTTCATGTCATAGTGATAATGCAAGATAATGTTGTAGCAATATTTAGAAAAGAGCATGGGTGGAATCGAGAAATCAAGTCTGTTTCTCTACCTTGATAACGGTAATCTCCTAGTTTTCTATGTCACATCCCACTTCGCGTGCAAGTCATTTTAATTCGATTATTTGGTGTTATATTCTAGTTCGTATCAGTTCGTCCATCTCCCCTTATTTTGCAAAATTACAATCTACGTGATTTAAAAGTGCATTCCCCTGTGGATTCGATCTCGGAATACTTCCGTGTATTACTTGTTGATTACGTGCACTTGCGTATAGTATATTCACATCAAAAGAAATATTCGACAACAGCACCCACTTATTCCTTATTGTTTATATGTCTGATGTCGTCGTGTTAACAAATTTTTCTTGTTGTGCAGTGAAACTCGATCCACGTAAAGCCCAAGCGATGGCCTCGTCACCCCCTGCACATTCACCGAGCCAGGAACCTCCGAAAAAGAAGACGAGGTGGACCGAGCCTGCCCAGGCGCCCGTGGTGGTGGACGACCTGAACAAGCTGGTGATGGCAACTCAACCGAGGTCGAGTCCGACCTCAGAGAGGGGTGCCCGTACACGGATCATGTACGAGGTACCGACTTTCAGCTCGCCCATATCCTTCCCTAAGGTAAGGGTTTCTTCCATATTCATCTGTATCTCCTTTGTGATGTGTTCTTGATTGTTTTGTATTTCGGGATGTGAGTTCGGTGAGGGAGCTACAGCACATTGTCGGGTACATTGCCGAGGGGCGTCTCGGTATGAGGCGTCGGAGAGGAGGCGGGCTGCTGCGGAGGCCACGCTTCTGCTGCGAGGCGATCTTGATGCAGCGGTGGTGGTGCGAGGGCTGCGAGGCCGCCGAAGAAAGGCACAGGCGGTGGAGGTTGCTCGGGCCGAGCTTGAGGCGGCGAGAGGCGGGCGGCGGGCGGCAAGAAGCTAGCCGAGGAGGCGCCTGCTAGCGGGTCGAGGCCGATCTTGAGGGCCTTCACCAAAGAAACTCATCAGTCGGAGGCTTATCTTCTTTATTTCCGACACGGCGCCGTGCTCGGGGCCGGGGTGGTGTCGAGACCATCCGAGGATTTGGCGGCTGCCATGCACGACCGACAAGGTCAAGCATGGGTGGGTCGAGTCGCTCCTCGAGCGATGGAGAAGGACTATGTTCGGGTGATCGCCGGGGCTCCTTCCGTCTTGGAGGCTTTGGCGGCCTCACCTCCCTTCCGACGGTGAGGCCGTGACCCAATCTGATGGGGCGAAGACCACAGGCTTGGGAACTCGCCGAGAGTGCGGGCCGAGTTGGAGGCGGGGCCGAGCTCGGACCTCCACTTACGAAGGTCGGCGGCGGGAGGAGCCGATCTGGGGAGGTCGGCCAGCCCGAGAGAGGCGGAGGTCGTGAGCCTTGTAAATAGGTTCAATTGTCGGGTCACTAGGATCCGAGCATTGTAAATTTCCACTTTTGGGAATAATAAATACACTTTTGAAATGAATGTGTTTTCCTTGTTTTAGCACTCTTCTTGCAATATATTGGGCTCGATCATGAGTTATTGACCAAGGTGAAAGAAGTTGAAGTGCCTTAGGTGAGAAGGATGAGGAGGTGTTGTTGGAGGAGCCGATCGGCCGGTGACCGGACTTTCTGTGACTTGGATAGCCAAGTCGGTGAGGTCGGTGGTTCGGCGTCGTCGGCCGGTGTGGCAGCACCGCAGGGCCAACACAGGTGGCCGTCTTCCGCAGCGAAGAGCGAGCGCGAAGCTAAGAATCATCCATCCGGAAGTCCGGTAGCGGATGTCTGCCGGCGTCGTTCAAGTCGCGCTGATGCGGTGTGAGGAACATTTCGGTGGCGCGAGAAGTTGATGCGGATCTCGGAGGCATCTTTGAATATGAAGCGGTGATCCACGATCTGGTGGCATTACTATATCAGAGGCCGATGACGAGCTCGAACTTCTACTTGCGAATGGTGTTGAGTGGCGAGGAGGGCCGATAGCAAAATTATAAAGGCGCCTTGATGCCTTGGTCAAATGTCTTGTTATGCGAGCTCGTTCGAAAATCGTATGCCCCAAGCCGGTAGTCGGGACTCGGCCGACCTGCCGGCGTGAGAATTGAAGAGTCGGGACGGGTGGCGGTTATATGGACCACGCCGAGGTGATTCGGTGATGGGAGCGAACATGTGGAATGTCATCATGCGATCGGGCCCCGTCGAGGCTGGCGAGGCGAAGGCCGCGGTCGGCAAGGAAGGACGGTGGAGTCGAGGCGGGGTCGTAACCTGGCCGGCGGCAGATCGAGGGGCGAAGATCGACCTCGGTTAAAGTGCCCTTCGTCGGGGCCCGTTCTGCCTTGCTCAAAGTCTCGGTGGGGTAGGCCGTGGTGGCGCCGACCTTATCGGCCGGTGGAAGGCATCGAGTTTATCCGGGTGTTCATCGCCGGCAGGATTTTATCTCAAATTGGTGTAGCTTCAGCGAGACTTGGCGGTGGAGCTCGGAAGCCAGTGATCTGTATATAGCTTAGGACTTGGTTTATAGTCACGAATGTATTTAGGCTTTGTGCAGTGTATATTTTCCCTGAGAGGTACAAATATAGCTTAAGACTTGGTTTTAGCCGTAAATGTATTCGGCATTTGCAAAGTGTATATCTTCCCAAATAAAGGGGTATGAATTATGCGAGATCCGATCGGACGTCGTTTGCATGTAGATGTTCAATTTAATGAGTCATCTGTATGCCTTGCATGTAGACGTTCAAATTAATGAGTGTCTGTATGACTTGCGTGAGCGTTCAAGTTAATGAGTTATCTGTATGTGCCATCTTCGCAAGGGCGTTCCATTTTGAAGGTTAATTATGTTTTATCCGAATGGATGTTCACATAAATATAAGATGAGACGAAGTGAAATACTCATTAGAAAAACAAATGTTTTATTGATAAGTAAATAACATCTCACTTGGGAAAAGCGAAAAGAGGGCTAACATGATGCCGATATGAAATCAAAGCTATGTAAAATACCTCCTCAAATGAGTGATATGCGGGGTTAGGGGAATAAGTGCACGGATAGGTGAGCAAGCTTATAGGCCCGCTGCCGAGGTTCTCGTGAGCGCTGTATGGGCCTTCCCATGTCGGATCTAACTTGTTAAGGCGGCTCGGCTTTCTTGTCCTCATTGTTTCGTAGGACGAGGTCGCCTACTTGGAGTGTGAAAGCTTTTACTCTCTTGTTGTAGTACCTTGCTACCTGGCATTTATACTTGGCTTCATTGATGAAGGCGAGCTCACGCTTTTCCTCTAGAGCATCGAGGTTGACCCGTAGGTTTTTCTCGTTATCGTGCTGGTCGAAGTGAAGAGTACGTGGGCTCGGTGCGCCGATTTCAGCTGGTATGAAAGCCTCGATACCGTAGACTAGGCTGAAGGGCGTTTCTCCGTGTGAAGTCCGGGTGTGGTTACGTGGGACCCGGAGGACTTGAGGAGATTCTCAACCCAATCACCTTTAGTTGGTCTAACCTCTTTTCAATCCTTGTACAATCGTGCGGTTTGTCAGTTCGGTCTGACCATTCGCATGTGGGTGTGCAACCGAGGTGAACTGTTGTTTGATATGGAGCTCTTCACACCATTCTTTGAAGTTTCTGTCGACGAACTGGGTGCCGTTGTCCGAGATCAAGATATGTGGTATGCCGAAGCGGCAAACTATGTTTTCCACACGAATGTTCGAATCATACGCTCGTGAGGCTTGAAAGAGCTCGCTTGACCCATTTGTGGCGTAGTCTATGGTTACGACCAAGTATCGGGCGACACGGTGCTTGGTCGAAGGGACCAACGATGTCGATTCCCCATTGCATGAAGGCGAGGACTACGAAGGCTCACGAGGTCGATGCGTGGTAGCTTCTTGTTGTGGCGTGAAGTCGACACTTGGGCACTTTTGACGAGCTCGGCGAATCTTGGATGAGGTTGGCGATGTACCACGACCTCGGCGTCTTCTTTGAGAGAGCTCGTGATCCGATGTGGCTTCCACAAGATCCCATGTGAATCTCGTTTAATAGGTAGTCCGCCTCTTACGCCCAATGCGTCTGGGAGTGGTTGAAGGTAGGATTTCCTGTAGAGAATGCCTTCATGCATGAGGTACTTTTGGGACTTGACCATCATCTTCTTGGCCTCGAGCCGATCTTGGGATAGTACACCTTCTTCCAGATATGCCTTTATGGGAGACATCCAGTTCGGTTCTATCTCAGTGATGATGCTGATGTGGGGCTCATGATGCTTCCGAGATTAACCTCCTCCACTGGTGGATTTGTTGATGATGAAGCCAATTTACTGAGGATGTCAGCTCGGTTGTTCTCCCCTCGTGGGATACGATGAATTGTGGAATACCTGAATGAGGTCAGCATCTCCTTAGCCTTCTCAAGGTATTGCTTCATTCGATCCTCTTTGGCCTCGTATTTGCCTAAGACCTGGTTTACCACGAACTGGGAATCTCCAAAGATTTGGATCTTTTCCACTCTCAATTCCTTTGCGAGACGGAGTCCCGAGATAAGGGCTTCATACTCCACCTCGTTATTTGTGGTCGGGAAGGTAAACCGGAGGGCATAAGTCACTTCTTGTTTTTCCGGGCCGAGGAGCAAGATGCCCGCTCCGCTACCTGTTTTGCACGAAGCTCCATCCACGTATATCTGCCAACAGCCCTCAGGTAGGTTGAGGATAGGTTCCTCCGTTGTGAGAGTGGGGGTCGGAGTGACATCTCTGGCGGGGTTAACCTCGGTAAATTTGACCTCTACCAGGAAATCAGCTAGAGCTTGCCCCTTTATGGCCGGTCTGGGTGAGTATAAGATGTCATGCTCGCCGAGCTCCACTTGGCTATATGCCCTGATGATTTTGGTTTTGACAAGACTTGTCTCAGGGGTAAGTCGATCGATGACGGATTGAATGGGCTTGAAAATAAGGTCGGGCGTCGCTTGGCGTTCACCGTGCTAACGCTAGTTTTGGTGGTGTACCTAGTCTCGGTCCTTTGAGAGCTCGACTGATGAAGTAGATAGGGAGTTGTCGTCCGATCTCATCTCGCACCAAGACTCATTGGTTGCCTCGTCCGTGGCGGATATAAAAAGGAGCTCGCCTTCTTCGGGATGACAGTGTGGGCGGTCGGTGAGGTACTCTTCGGTGGGTGAAAGCGACATGGTGTTCTTCCTTCCAAGCAAAGTCAGGGCTCTTCTCAAGATCTTGAAGAAAGGAAGTTGCTTCTCGGCGATCCGGATAGGAATCTGCGAGGCGAGCTTGTCTGGTGAGTTTGTGGATCTCACGGATTGTCTTGATGCTTGCATGTCAAGTATCGTCTTCACCTATAGTGGATTGGCCTTCAAGCCTTCTTGGGAAACCCAACACCCCAAGAATTTTCCCGTCTTCACCATGAATGTGCACTTTTGTGGGTTGAGCTTGAGGTTGGCCGACCTAAGGAGTTGGAGGATAGTTTTGAGGTCGTCGGCGCAACTTTCCTTTTTTTGGCTTTTGACCATGATGTCGTCGACGTAGACCTCGGCGATCTTCCCAATATAATCTTTGAATATTCGTCCACCATCCTCTAGCGTAGCTCCGGCGTTTTCAAGCGAATTTTTCGATGCGCAAAGACACCGTCGATGATGAGCGCCGTTTGTGGAGCATCCTCCTTTCATCAAAATTTGGTGGTACCCTCATGCGGATCCGAGAAACTAAAAATCTCGTGGCCCACGGTGCCTCCACTTTCTTGTCGATATCGGGAGGGTAACAATCCTTGGGCGGTGTTTGTTGAGGTCGGTATAGTCGACACACATGCCACCCTCCCGCTTCGAACCACAATGGATTAGCCATCCGGTCGGGTATTGACCTCGAGCGAGTTTTGGCCTCTTGGGTTGGGTCACCTCATCTCTTATGACTGCCGCGCCCGCCGCAAACCCTCTTTTCTTCGCCGAACTGGTTTGGTTGCCGTGTCGATGTTGAGCGGTAAGTGATGAGCTCGGGTGACACTCGGTCGTGTCAGTGGGGACCATGCGAACACGTCCTGTATTCCCTCGAAGCTGCACGACGAGCTCGAATATCGGTTGGACCACAGGTGCCGACCTTGGCGACCTTGGAAGGTCGTCATTAGAGCCAACAAAGGGACGGGTCGGTGGCCCGCCAAATGGGCTTGGTTTTTTGGGTTGGTGGCCCGGCCCGAATGCTATCGGGTGAAAATTTGGTATTGACCAATTGTCCATCGGCCACCGGACCAAACTCCGCCTAATATTTAATTTAATAATATATTATTTTAATTTCAAAAATATGATAATAATAAATAAATTAAATCTACTAACATCAATTTCAAGTAAATAAGATAAATTACGCCTACTAACATCAATTCCAAAATAAATAAATTAAATTAAATCTACTAACAAGTCTAATATCAATTTCAACGTAAATAAGATAAATTTAAAGTTACAAATATCATCAAACATCAAACATCGACCTTAAAGAAATGTAATAGAGAGTGATGGATGAAAGGATGAGTTTTAATAGTCATTCATTTTATTTTCTATATTTACTATTTAGTATTTACTACTAATATAAAATATTAAAACTTTAAATGTGTGAGGGCTTTTAGCCCGAAAACCCCGGCTTTTAGCCCCAAAGTCGTTAGGCCACGGGCTATGTGGGTGGGCTTTTAGGTCCGGTTTTTTCGGGCCACTATTTTCTGAGCCAAACCCGACCCCAATTCCGGTACCGGGCGGCCCGTTGGTCGGGCCAATTTACCACTCAGTCGTCATCGTTAGGGATGGCAACGGATCGAGACCCGTCCCAGATCCATGGATCCGCATCCATTTTTAAGGATCCGGATCCTCAAAAATCTGGACCCGACGGATCCGGACCTGGATCGAACATATATCAATATTTTGGATCCGGATCGAGTTTAGGTTTTAAGACCCTGATTCGGTCCGGATCCGGCGTGGACCCGCCAATTATATATATATATATATATATATATATATATATATATATATATATATATATATATATATATATATATTATTTTTATTATAAATAAATACATAACCCCAACTTAAAACTCTTCAATTTTCTTTTCAAATTATTCCAAACAAATATGTTCCAAATTTCATTTGAAATACTCCCAATTATGTATCTATCGGCATAAGCGGTGGTCGGCGTCCACTTACACCACCGACGATCGAGTTGTTTGTTGCTTCCTACTTTATAGTAAATTTGTAACTAACGCCTTCCAATATAGTGATAATTGTAGAAATTCTAAATAATTATTATAGTATTATTATGCATTTAGATTATTATGGTGTTAATGTGAATTATAGTTGATTAGAATTTATTTTAGAAGCGAAAACATATGGATCCGGCCTGACCACGGACCACTGGATCTTATGGATCCGGATCCTGATCTAATTTTTGGACCCAATGAATGCGGACCGTGATCCGACCAAAGCAAAAATTGGATCCGGATCCGGACTGGCCGATTCGATCCAGATCCACCCATTGCCATCCCTAGTCATCGTGCAATTGGAGGCCGCCGCCAGATCGTCTCGGGGTGGCGCCTCGAGGTTTCGTAGTTTCTAGGCACGAGGTAAGGCCACATCCCAGGTTGATACTCGTAGGCATTCCTTAGCCGCCGTTTGGTCACCCCGGATGCTTAGCACTCCCACCGGGTGGGTATCTTGATGGTGGTGGTAGACCGAGCAGGGCGGCCTTTAATGGCGTAGAGCCGCCTCCCCGTGATGATGTTGTATGGAGAGGGAGCTCGGACTAAGAAGAACTGGATGGCCTTGGTGACCGACTTGGGAGCACGTCCCACCGTGACCGGAAGGGTGATAACGCCTTCTGGTTGGACTGTCTCCTGAGTGAAGCTCCGGAGTTTGGACGGTTCGGGATG
The DNA here is from genome assembly GCA_036937905.1 of Salvia rosmarinus. NCBI lineage: Eukaryota > Viridiplantae > Streptophyta > Magnoliopsida > Lamiales > Lamiaceae > Salvia > Salvia rosmarinus. The sequence goes on from JAODLM010000140.1 coordinate 12,925, forward strand.
TATTTGGATCCCTCCGACCTCGAGTTTGTCCAGGCAGCTTTGGAAGATGATGCTGACAGAGGCTCCGATGCCGATGTAGACTCTGTGGACGTTCTTGTTGCCCACCACGGCTTGTATAGTAATAGCGTCTTGGTGGGGCATGATCTTGGGCACTGGGTCATCATTGGAGAACACGATGTTCTCACCGTCCCGGAGTCGTTTGTTTTTTGGCTCCTCGGGGTCGGTCTCCGAGTTTCGCCAACGACGACCTCGTCGTACTTATGGGCGATCCGTGATGGCGTAGACTTGCTCCATGGCGTTGGGACCATCGTCCTCGCCATCTTCAGTGGGTTGTCGCCGAGGTCGGCCCGCAGCTTGTTGCCACCTCCATTCTTTCCTCTGCGCTTATTCCCGGCCCGGCCGGCCGAGGTACTTCTTGAGCGCCTTCCTTCGACGAGCTCGTCGATCTGCGAGCTCAAGTTTACGCAATCCTCGGTATTGTGACCATACCCTTGGTGATAATCATAATACTTCTCCGTCGACCTTTTCTTGGATCCTCCTTTCATGGGAGGGGGCTCCGGGAAGAGCTCAGCATGGAGCTCAAATATTTTCGCCCTAGATTTGAGCAGATGAGGTGCGTTGTCACCAGGGTTTGGCCGAGGTCCCAGCCTGGATTCCATCGAGCCTTTCTTGATCCTGTCGAAGGCACTTCGGCGATCAATGCCTCTCCTCGGTCGTCGGCCTCTTCCTCTCGACCTTACCGCCGTCCTGTGTCTCTCTTCTACGATCTGACTCGTCCCCTTTGACGTAGTTGTCGACCAGAGTCCAGAGGCGACTCGCCGTCTTCGGCTTTTCCCGGGTGATCTCTTTATTCAGTGCGCCGGGTCGGATCCCATTCTTGAACGCATTGATGATGTAGAGATCGTTACTCTCATCAATTTTGAGAGACTCCTTGATGAACCGCGAGACGAAATTTGACATCATCTTGTCCCGTCCTTGGCGGATGGTGAGAAGGTCGGACGAAGGCTGCTGAGGTGGCATCTTCTGGTAGAAGCGCCATTTAAACTGATCCATGAGATCCTTGAAGCAATGTATGTTGTTCTGGCGGAGCGAGGTGAACCAACGTCGGGCATTGGAGACCAACACCTCGGGGAAGATTTTGCACATATGAAAATCTTTCATTCCTTGATTCGCCATGTTGGTGGTGTAGGCGAAAAGAAAGTCGGAGGGATCCCCAAGACCATCGTAAGCAGCCGATGTTGGGTGCCCTATATCGCTGGGTAAGGCGCATCCGTGATTTACCCGGAGAAAGGAGATGATCCTCCCATACCGGTCGAACCCTAAGCTCGCCGCCATCTTTCTCCGGAGGGTGGGAGACCGTGCGGCGTCTATCGTCTCTTGAGGGAGATCGGCTCCGTCTCCTCTCTTCCGTCCCGCCGGCTCCATGGACGGTGCCGAGGTGGCGACTTCGGTAGTGGTCTTGAGGTGACCGACTCCGCGGGCGGCGCGGGGGCGAATGGTTGCGGTCGTCCCGCTGGGGTGATTGACTTCGGGCGACGGGGCGATGTACACGTTCTCGGCTATCGCGTCGAGGTGAGCGTTGATTACTTCGGAGGGGCGAACGACCTCGGGCGCCCGTAACCACCAGTCCGGGCGCTCTTGAGGTGCCCGCTCCGTTTGCCCTCTGGTTGAGAAAACTCTGGAATTGGCCGATGTTGGCGTTAAGGAATTCGGACACGGCTCGACCGAGGACCTCATGAGATCGGTGAACCGCCTGTTCACCGGTGTTGAGGTCGGCATCTTCCTCCTCGTTAGGGCGGCGATCCTGAGGGTGTATAGGAATGTTCTCTAAGTAACCCTCAGGTGTGTTATTGCTGGCGGCCTCCGCGATCCCCTTCCCCGCACGCTCGCGTGACTACTTGATCATCCTCGGTAGCGGTTGTTGCCGAAGATTCTTTGGTGGTGCTAGCGTTTGCACGAGTTCTTGCCATTGAGTTTTAGAAAAACGAAGCTTTTTGTTCGAACTTTCCCACAGACGGCGCCAATGATAAATCTAGTGTGCGAGATTTATGAAAACTGTAAAGAACACCGAGGCTTTCACGTGGTTCGATCAAGAATAAGATCTACGTCCACGGAGGAGTGATTCCTCAATACTTTCACTATGTAGGATTACAATGAATGTATTGAAAAGCTCTCTAGTATTCTAATAGTTGCAAACCCTTTTACCGTCGACCTAACCTCTATTTATACATGTTTGTGGATCTCTAAAGATGTACTTGATCCCTTGATTTGTGGGATCGATCTCCTTCCATATCTTGATCCTGAATATCGCCCATATCTCGCTCCTGAATATCTCCTTTGATTTGGTGCAGGGTTTAGATGTTGGGCTTGAGGCTTAACCGCTGGGGCCATTTATTAGGTCGCCAATTCGTTTGGGCTGTCGATCAGCGGTTGGGTCATATCCCATCGTGTATAAAGAAAATGTTAATCGAAAAATAATATTGTAATCGTCCAAAATTTTGCTTGAAACGACACAATGATTGCTAAAATGCAATATTTAAGGACCGAATTTCATTGCACGAAACGGGTAGCAACCCCAGTGTCCAAAATTGCTAATTTCAGCATCTTGCATGAAATTTGATAATCTATAACTTCCGAATTGATCATCCAATTTGGACGAAAACTAATCATTATATTTATTCATCCAAAATTGATCAATTGACGGACAACAAATTGAATGATTAATTGGTGACGTTTTCATTTCAAACAAATATATATATATATATTAGTACAATATAAATAAACGAATAATAATTAATTGAATTATTGTCCAAAAATGAAAGACGGAAAAACGGAAAATAATAGTTACTATTAACAAAAATTCGATGTTGTTATTATATAATATATAGATATAGATGTAGATATTATGAGCTTAGATTGGATCAAGGCTTGAATTTAGTGTTGACGGGCTAGGCCTTAGCTGGTTCTCTATATTGGGCTATGCTATTAGCCAGTTATATTTAATTTTAAGGGTTATTGGTGCATAAATACATAAACTTTTGATCAATTTTATTTTTCCCACGAATTTTAAAACTTATCACAAAATATACAAATTTAATGACTTTAATGTTTTTACCACGATTTCAAATTAATGTCAAATTAGATCTGACTTGACATCTCAAAAATTTACTGTAGACTAAACAGTTAGTGATATAAATGATATCGTAGAGAGAGGACATAAAACATCATCGTTCCATCAAAATAAACAGATTTTTTTTATTTCTATGATTCATCACGTCAACCCTTATTTTAAAAATCAATTCTTCTCGTTTGTTTCATCGTTTGGTTCTTATTGAGATCAAAACAATCGATATCCTCTTTTTACGATGTTGTTTATATCACTGATCATTTTATCTATAATAAATTTTTTAGATGTCAAGTCATATTTAATTTACCTTAAGTTTGAAATCATGATAAAATCTCTAAAATCATTAAATTTGTATATTTTATGATAATTTTTAAAGTTAGTAAAAAAAACCAAAATTGACCAAACGTTAATATATTTATACGACAATAACCCTAATATTAATAGTTAGGTGATGAAAAACTTATGTAAAATAATTTCATGCTCGTATCGCCGTGCTTGTAAATTTTTTTTCTGTTTTCTCTTTTGGAAGAAGAGAGAAAATAAAAGCAAGAGATCATAAATGGCTCAAAATAGTATTAATAATAATTCTTGAAATGGGTTGCACAGCAATTCGAAAAAAATTCAAAACTTTGCATCAGCGGCTAAAACTAAAAGATTTTGGTCCTATTCATGTTGTGGTGGAGGAGAATTTCATATACAGTAGATAACATATGACTGTAACCAAACATCATCTTCAAATTTTACTCAGTCGTCATCTTCTTCTTCCACCTACACAAATTGCAAAACAAAAACAGGTTTTTTAGTTAACCAAGTTGGCCAAAATTCTTCAAAAAAGATAAATGAATAAATTGAGCTTCACTTATGCTAACCTCCCCGCTTCCTTCCTCATCTTCCTCGTCATTAACCTCCGACTTGGACTTGTCCGACTCCTCATCTTCCTCGCCGGCCTATTACCATTGACAAAAGCCAAGCACGCAAAAATAATAGTGATCACTTATCAGTTATCACGCAACAATTGAGCAACTTATGCTAGTATGATTACCAGTTTCTTGTTGTATGCCTTCATTTGTCGTTCATATTCCTCTTTGCGCTGCTCTGCAATTGCAACAAAGGGGGCCTTGTCCTATTTTGCACCCGAGAAAAAGGAATTAGATATACAACTCTTAAAGGAACACAATAAACAAAAGCTCATTCATCAATCAAGTGTAAAGAATTACCTCTTTACTCATTGACTTCCACTCATCACCACCAGCTTTGCCAACCTATTTTCATCCCAATTCATTTCTATGAGAGGTATTTACAGGAATCTACGAATATCAACCGATCGAGGAAAAGAGACTTACAGCAGCAACAGATTTGTTGTTGGGGTGTTTTTCCTTGTACTGCTTCCTAAAGTCCTCCCTGCAATCACAATCACAACCACAAACACAGAATTACCAGAAATGTCGTTTCAATTCAGTTACAAATAGCAATAATCGAATCACTTGTGAAAAATCAAATAACATTTGAGTACGAAATCAGCATACATGAAAACAAAGAAGGCACTTGCAGCCCTCTTCGGCTTGTTAGGGTCCTTCGCAGCTTGCTTCTCCTTCTTCGTCTGCTTTTTCACAGCAAGCCTAACATCATCATCAAAAATCATAAATCACATAACTTCAAACGAGTCCCCAGAAATCGAAAAGAACATGAAATTTCAGACAATACAATAACTAAAATCATATTTTAAGTGAAGCATATTAATGAAAGCAAACAAGACAAACAAACCTTAAAACTTTTATTTATTTTTAGAAGAACCTCAAACTAAATTTAATCACATATATTTTGAGTTCTTCATTTTATAATTCTGCTAATTATTTCTCGGAAAGTTGGTATATCAACGATGATAAAACAATTAAAATTCTGTCACAGCAAAACTCAATTATTAGTTATACCTGATAAGACGAACTTATTTCGAATAAAAAACGTATGAGTCTTAAAATCACTAACATAATTGTAAACTATGTTCAACCAAATCAAAATACAATATCCGGCGACAATGAAATTATAATATTTCATTATTTCAATATCGGTAGCCATTGCGAAAAAAAAATATAAATTACAAAATATAAAACAAACAGAAAATCGCTAACCTGCTGTCCGCCTTTCTAGAGTCAGCCTTGGATTTACCTCCCTTCATCTGAAATCTGAGAAAAGAAACAGCGGAAATCGTAAAAAAAATGGAGAAAATAAACAGAAAATAATAACAAATCGGCTAAAAACCCACGTTAGGCAGAAAATTAGGGTTTGGCGAGGGAGAATGAGATGCAGACGGTGTTTTTAGAGATTAAGTGTGAGGTAATTTAATGTGTGATTATTTATTACAAATGGTAAATTTGAAAAAGAAGAAATGAATTAAATACAATGAATGTATTATGCGCGGGTGCTTTAGGCGGGATCTGAAAGTATCTCACTGGCCACGTCAGCAGCTCCGCTCGTGCGGATATTTTGTACTTTTTGGCCAACGCGTTTTGGTTACCTTTTACTCGCTCCATCCTCTATATCTATTTCTAAAATCTTCATACAAATTTAAAAATTCAATAATAATATAATATTAAATTAGTTAATAATAGATCATAAAGTAAAAAATATAAATAAATAAATTATTGAGATTAAAAAAGAGAAATAATAGTAGACCATGAATGATAAAAATTATAAATAAATGATATTATTGAGGGTAAAATTGTGAAGATAATTATCATAAATAGATAGGAAGAAAATTGGAGAAAGTTCTTAAAAGAAAAACTAGGAAGAAAATTGAGGAATGGAGGGAGGGAGTAACTTTTAAGATCCAAAAACAAGCAATTTGAAATCCAATTCGTTATTATTTGTTAAAACTTTAAAATCTGACCGAGTTCATTTCAATAAAAATACTAAATAAGAACTTAAATTTACCTTTGTCAGAGTTGAAATATCAATTTCTGCCCAATGGGAGCCACGTAAAATTCGGAGGAGGGAGTTTTGATTGTTTCGCGGTCGCCCTCACTGAACCAACTTGAAGTAACTTAGCTGTCTACAAAGGGAAAGTCATATGAGAAGTTATGGGAAAGACATCGCTTGGATTGGAGATTCATAAGATTATTTTCATGCGCAATCTATTATAATCTAATCTTTTACATAATAATTATTTTTTTCTCTTCTAACTGTACAATCAAATTAAATTTTATCATTTTCATATTCCATCAATGATATCAATCCAATCTAAAATATTTTTATCTTTTTACTTTAGTTTAAAATTTTTATCATCTAAAAAAAATTTATCATCTTTAAAAAATATCTAAATAAATATATAAAAATTATTTTACTTGACATTCATAATAATACAAAATATATCATACACTTAATATAAAATACGAACTCAATAAGAAAATAAAAATTACATATACAATAAAAATGATAAATATCAGTTTTTGTCTCAACGTTTCGTGATTTTTTACTTAATTTCCTAACGTAAAAATATTGTTATTTTGGTCCCTAACGTTTCATAAAATTTCTATTAGTATCATGCCGATCGATTTTGGACGTACAAACGCTTACGTGCCTCCCGAAATTCATGTTGGACTCTACGTCAATATAGAAATTAAATAAAAACTTGGAAGAGCTCCTCTAAAACGATATCGTTCAATTTCTTTTTCGCATCATACGTGAAAAATCGGAAAATATTGGGACATAAACTAACATTTACTCAAATAAAAGTAAGACTATGACAATATTAACCTCTATTCATAATAGGGGAAAAAAAGAATGATGAATTTTGATATTTTATTTATTTATTTTCTTTATTACTTATTTTTTATCTTTTACTAGGGTGTGTCATGAATGAAAGTAATTTAAGGGTTGGGGAAGAAGATGCATGTCATCGCTTTGACTGCAAACTTAGGCCCCATTTGGTAGCCTTGTTTCGTCAGGATAACAAAGTTATGCGTCTGTTTGGTAGCTCTGTTTCGTATCCTGCGTCTGTTCGGTAGCTCTATTTCGTATCCTATCGGCCCGTGTTTTAATGACGGGCTTGGTGGTTTTGTCTGTTTGGTAGCTCTGTTTTGCACTATTTCTTTAGGATTTGTAATCTACCTAAGTGGTGGGTTACGAAACCTAATTGAACAGTACATTTTAACTAGACGAAACCTAACTAACCTACCAAAAGTGGCCTTAGGAAATGTGCGTGGGACCATGGCGGTGGCGGTAGTTAGGCTGGATAAAAATTTCTTCGGATCATTCGAGTTGACATATTTTTCGGATAATTTTTTTTCAATTCTAATCTTAAACTATCGGGTTTTGGGCTAACCCGTCGGGTTAATTGTGTCAGAAAATTTAAGATATAACCTAAATATAAATTTTCTTGATAATCATAGATTTAAAATAAATCTTTTGTATTAAATTTTAGTGTAAAAAGACAACGAAATGAAATGATAATTTGCAAATATTAACCAAAACACATTCCATAAATATTTGAAAAAAATCTTGTTATACTAACTTTTAAAAACAAGTAATGACGTTTTTGGAAACCATATAACTAAAAATTTTCAATTTATCGGGTTAACCAACTCGAATTTTGCGCTAGTCCATCTGGGCTTTAGCTATTTTCGGACTAACCCTATAAGATTGTCGAACTATTCAATTACAGATCATTCGAGCTGAAATTTTTTTGGACTAAGTTTTCGTCTATTCGGGCCAACCAATGAATATCGAATTAAATTGACACACACACATATATATATAACTCAAATTTACAACGGTTCAAATTAATATATGAGTGTTACATTTCATAATGTAGCATCGAACTTCATAATCCTTAAATTTTACTCTATCTGTCCCATTCAAGACGGCTCATTTCTTTTCGGCACGGTTATTTAGCATAAATGTATAAAGTGATAAAAATAGGTAGATCCCACAACTTTTGAAGAATAATTATTTCCTAAAAATAAAACAGGTCATCTTGGGTGGAATAACCCAAAAATAAATACATGTCATCTTGGGTGGGACGGAGGGAGCACTAAATTAGGTAGACTATTTGGAGCAATCCACCTAAGAAAATACTTTTTTTTACTAAGAGACCAGTTAATGTAGCCACTTTGATGATTCTTCTTCTTCTTCTTCTTCTTCTTCTTCTTCTTCTTCTTCTTCTTCTTCTTCTCTAAGAGTATATTATGGATTTTGTTCGTGATATGTATTTCTTCACCGCATTGGATAAACCACACTTGGTAGATTAAGTATATATTTTGTGAATTTTGTCTCATGCTTTAATTTGTTGCCTAATGAGTCAAAAAGATATTCTCAACCAACCTGACTCTTCTTCATCAGTTTCGATCTTCGTCTGAGTTCACGTCTGATCCCGTATTGACTCTCTCGTATTTCTTCTTGAAAGAGTTACATTTAGCGCACCAATTAGATTGATCGTTTTTACACTTTTATTTAAATTATAAATTCAATCTTATTGGAATTTATATTAATAAAGGAATTTATTTATCTATATATTATATTTGTTATTTAATAACTTATTTACTTTAGATAAAGTCTTTAAATCGTGATAAGTTATAATATATGGTCACACATTTGATGGCAATTATGAAATGTCTTTGAAGCTTTGGCCTTAAAATTAATTTCGAGTTAAATGACTATTCAAGATAGAATATTGAATTGTTTGATATAACTCGAAAGTATAATACATGCTCATAAGATGAGAATGTTGTGTTTCATCAATATTAACGTAATTGACGTAAATGTATATATGTGGGTGCTTGTTAGAGAACGAGTACACTGAAATGACCTGCTAGAAATTATTATATGAAATTTATTTTATCGAAATAATTTTTTTTTAAATTTATGATAGTATATGATTAGTCATTTGACTTGAGATACCATAGTAATCTCATATTCTCCTCTACTCAAACATACCTCTATCAAACTTATAGATCGTAGAAATAAAACAAAATTGAATTCTATTTCATTTTGATATATTCTCCGATCGCTAGTCAATCGTTAAAGAGTTTATGTTGGATGCAGAATCTCCTATAATTTTCGTTGTTCATAACTCGAAGACCTTGACCAAAGCGCGATGAATAATGATCCATTAAAGAGTTATTGAATTTGAAAAAAAAAATATAACTATTGGATTAGTTTGAGTTTTCGATTTAGTTCCATACTCGATATCTAATTGGGGATTAGATAATAAAAGGATCGTACGTGTATGGCGATTCATATTCAAAATAGGTTTACTCACTATTTCATCTTGTGCTAGATGGTCATGCTACTTGCTAGATGTTCTCATGGTTTATAGGTTCTTGAAATTAAAGAGTTAATTCAAGCTAAATTAATTTATTGGATAAATTAATTAATTTTATTTTATTTATTTAAAGTTGTAATTTGTTACAAGCTTGTTACTAGTGCTAGTCGTGGACCTATCAATTGAATTGATTCAATAGTTGAATCGATTAGATTAGCAAGTTTGATTCTATATTAAATTTAGATTAATTTAATTAGATATAAAATTAATTTGATTAATTTTAAATCTAATAAAATTATATATATATATATATATATATATATATGGTTTATGTGAGAATGGAAATAAGTGTATGAAATATGAATAGATATGTAAGTCTAGCATATCTTTCATATTTGTATAATACAATCAAAATTACTATGTTGCACATGTTAGTTTAACACATATTTCATCTCTTCGTAGCACATATGCTAAATATATTAGTTTAGCACATCTTTCATTGTAGCGTAGCACAATAAGAGTTTTAGTGCTGCACAGTAATCCACGTAGCACACAAAACACAAAACTGTAGCACAATCGAAATTAAATCTCAACAATTGATCCAACGAATCAAATGCCTAGATTCATTCTCATTTCCTACCAAATTATATTTTCCTACCTGATCCATCTCATATATATATATATATATATAAACTGTATCTAAATAAAAGTAATTCGGATACTAGATAAAAAGAGAAGAATAAAAGAGATTTACTATATATTATGTAACTGCAAAAAGGAATTGATTCCTTAATTATAATTGATATGGAAATCAATGATTATTAATATTATACGGGAAACGTTTTTCTTATATTTAAAAAGGGAATTTTTCTATTCCTCAACATAGTTGGCAGACGTTCTTATTCTCTTTGGTTTTTCTCTCTAATTTTTTAACACACAAAAGGATGTTTGATTTTACTAGCGAAAAACTATATGCTTGACTCGTTCTATAAAGTGTGTATTTGATAGAGGGAAAACGTTTGGATCTCTGCGAGTTTGAAGGACCAGCAATTGATTGTTTCTAATATCTACATCAAACAAAGCGCAAAAAGTTATGTAGCGATTCAATTGTTCCCACCTTACATCATGTTAAAGTGAAGTCATTAATATCGTTGGAATGAAATAAATATTATTTCATTTATTTACTCGAAATTTTTTAATTTTCTCTGCATTTTTTTACCCGATCCCAACGAAATCTACGACTCAGAGCACTATTGCAAAAGATTTGAAGTCAATCGCTGAATTCTCATCCTCAGATCTTATGATCCACAATAAAGTCGTGACTGACTTCAAATCTTTTGCAATAGTGCTCTGAGTCCTGAGGTTCTTCGACTTTTTGATGCTCGTTTGGCTCAAACTTGCCAATGCCACAATGGTCATTAGATCTCCTGACGATTCAGTTTTTATGAATCCCTTAATTATACTCGGTCCTTCTAACTATGTTCAGACTTTAAATCTTTCAATATTGTATTCTTCTGATGCTTTTAACTTAATTGAACTTTAAGTTTCTTATTTATTGCTCCTGATTTCGTCAACTTGTTTTGACTACTTCGGAGCTTGACAGATCATCTGATGAGGCAACTGGTCTATATGAGTTGATTCTTTACAAAACGTCTTTCGTTTGATTCTCTCTCGAATTGAGACATGATTAAGCTAACTACAAAAGATCCATCACGATGGTCATCATTGAGAATGTAACACTTAACATATATGATCCCCAATTCCAAACACTGTCTATTTTAAAAATAGCCAATCGTAGCAAAAACAACATATACCGTCAGAAAAGGACCTACATGGGGGTATGGCCCCCTGACCCCCCAAATTTTAATAATTGTAGTATATAAATAATTAGCTATAAAATTTGTTGTAGTCTATTTGGTCAGAACCAAGTTCATAGCCTGTTGGTGGAATCTTTTTATAGTTACCCTCTCTCCTTCTATACTTTGTCCCCTTTCTTTCCTTTTTTTTTTAATTTGTTTTATGATGATAAAATAAATATTGATGCAAATAATAAAACTTTATATGTAAATTAGTATGATCAGTTCAATTTTTATGATAAACTTATTCTAACAGCAACCAACTTAAGACATCCACTTTATTTGAATTCTTATTTTTAAATCCTAAAAATCTTGCTGATGATAGAACAATTAAAATATAGATACTTAGATAGATTGAATATATGAGGATTATTTAGAATATAAGTATTGATCACATCTTTATTAACATAAGTTCTTTTTTCCGAAAGTCTAAAAGTAACATTTATCATGTTTTATCTAACTTTATGTCGAATATGTATCATTTTAGACTAACTCTAATAATGCACTAAAAAAACCAAATGTTGCGTAATTTTCACTTCATTTACTCCACTTATATATATTTTACGTAAGGCTATTCACTTGCACCAAATTTCATAATGAAAAGTAAAATGCATCATTTCACTCAAAATCCACATAAAATGGAATTATACATTTGATTCGCTCTTATGACCCACATTATGAGATGATCACGTTTTTATTTTTTAACATTGTCATATAATTTAAATAATATTAAATTATTATTAAAATTACTATAATTACTTTATAATTTTATTTTTATAATTATAATTTGTCAAAATTATGATTTTTTGGACGCCTTAGAAAAATATTTCTAACTCTATCACTGTACCATAATTGAGTGCTTATTACATAAATATGCATATCACTGAGCAAATCATGCATGTACAATGACATGAGTACTTATTTATTGCATAAATATACTATAGCATATTACATATAATCAATCACGAACAACTATATTATTTGACAACTTTTTGAGAGGATTCTCTCATGTGAAATAAAGCCAATAAGCCATCATTTATAGCCGTTCAATAGCATTGATCGATCTTAATTTCGTTAGGGAAATAAATGCACGCAAGAACACCAAGGATTTACGTGGTTCGATCTATGAATAAGATCTACGTCCACGGGGAGAGAGGGAGTATTCGTATATTGATAATATGAGGAGCGATTACAGAGAGTTTTGATGCCCCTTTCCGTCTAATTCTAGCCTCTATTTATACACGATTATAATGACCTAGATCTCGAATCCAAGATCTATTCTAAGATAGGATCTCAATCCTATCTCTTATCCAATTAGGATTCTCTTAGATATGGCCGAATCTTCTGCGTTCCTACTGGCTTTAGGAGTCCTCTTGGGCCGAACTCGTTTGGGCCGAGCCTAATGTCAGACTTATTTATATTGGGCCTGATGCTTGAGCTTGGGAGTTGGGCCGTATCCTATCACATCCCCCCCCAAAAAGACGCAGAAGCGAGGTCGTGATGGGTTTGGGGGTTGTAATTCACAAGAGATTTGTCTATGACGAAGTGGAGTGCGATCGATCCTGTTGCCGTCCTTTTATCTTGACTTCGTATGTCGGTGGTTTCACCTGTAGAGGCATTCGCCGAGGTCATTTGTTGCTTGGCTTCACGTGCCGAGGTGTTACCGAAGTCATGTTACTTGGTTTCACCTTCCTAGGTGTTATGTCGAACTCATCGTGTTCGATATCACCTGACGAGGCGTTATGCCGAAGTCTTTGAACTGGCTTCACCTAAAAGCGTTATGCCGAAGTCTTCTGACCGGCTTCACCTGACGAGGCGTTATGCCGAGGTCTTCTGATCGGCTTCACCTGACGAGGCGTTATGCCGAGGTCTTCTGACCGGCTTCACCTGACGAGGCGTTATGCCGAAGTTTTCTAGCTGGCTTCACCTGACGAGGCGTTATGCCGAAGTTTCGAGGTGGATACATGACATCGTAGTTGAATGCGTAACGTCAGGACGAGGTCGAACACGGGATGTCTTGCCGATGTCGAACACTGGGTCTGTCATCTGCATTTAATGCGTACAGCGGTTGGGTTCACGATAAAGTGCATATTGGCAATAACTTTCCTGATACGCCTTTTCTCTTGTCACTTTATCCATTACCAACTTTCAAACTTCAAAAAAAGTGTTTTGCTTTCTGAAAAGCGCAGAGTTCATAGCCATTGTTGTTCCTCGTCTGAGTTCATCGCATCCACCTCGATCTTAATACCAAAAACCAGTAAGTTATATTTAATGGCTTCTTCATCTCCTTCTTATTCCGAGGATTCCCACGGTCATGAAGGCCGTGTGGTCTCAGTGTCATCATCTGTGGATTTAGAAGTTTATACCTTTAAATTGCTTCCCCCTTCTGTGCGTAGAGTAGAATTCCCGCCCTTCAGGGATTTTGGTAAGTGTCTTCCATTCCTTCAATGTTAGATGCACGTGGTCCGAGCCTGGACTCTATTGGGCGACGTATTCTTTCCAAGGCACTCCGTCGGCCTTGGCTTCGGTCTCCCCATCCCTCGTCTCTCCTTCCTTTATCAGAGGGTTCCATCTTTTCTGCTTCGCGCTTCCTTCTATCAGCCTCGTCCGCTTTGGCAAACCGGTCGGCTATCGCCACACTCTGTCATGATCGGGGTTCGTGCCATTGATTTCTTTGTATAGGGCCCCGACAAGATGCTGTTTTGAAGGTCGAGATGATGAGGAGATCATTCACGTCTGCGACCTTCGTGCTCTCCTTATTGAACACGGTCATAAGTCACCGATGGACTCGCTCCGCCTCGCCTCAAGGTGAGGAGATGTGCCGACGCGTCGTTTTGGATTCGCCTTACGGAAGAACCTTCGATGGAAGGCCTTCATCGATCGTAGTAACTGATGCTCCCGGAGGTAGACCGTCGAACCACCGCGGCGTTGTCGACTAGTAACTCCGGAAGAGCTTGCACATATGAATTGTGCCGAGGCGTTGGTTGATCATGTTATACCGAATCATGAGAGGAAGTTCTACGTCCCTTAGTCCGTCATAGGCGATGCTTGTGACGACCCGACTTTCCAATGAAGTACGGATCATATGGATCGCCACCGTATGATAAAGCGTGAAATAAACATAGCTAATCAAGGCAATCAACCAATCAACTACTTAATAACGCATAGGTTAAAAAGGGATAAACAATCGATACCAACTCAAGTCCTGAAGGACTTGTCGAAAGGGTTCAGGTTCAACATAACCCAATCGTAGGCGAATTTAAAGTACAGGTACGACCTCCAATTCAATACTAAATAAGCGCTTATAATCAAAACATTAATAATATCGAGTTAGGCGGCAATTAAGCGTGTGGACATGCATATGACGATGCATGCCCAAGGTTCTAGAAACCTTTCTAATTAAGCATCAAAAATAGCTGCTACTCGCACCACCGCACCCATCATCGATCCTTGCTCAACCTCGCACGTCAAAACGAAATGCGGGGCTAAGTACAAAAGTACTCGGTGGACTCGTTGCAAAACATTTTCTTTGTCAAAAGTTATTAATCGCCCACACAATAGCGCATGAGGATTTTAGTTAAAGACTCATGCCTATCAAATATTTTATCGTTTTCCAAAAGCGTCAGGCGACTATTTCATTCACGTTGTTTCCATATCGATCATTCATTCATTCATTCCATTCACAAGACTATGGAGGTGGCCACCTACACATAGTCGCCGTGACCGATCGAGGTAGCTAACCTTAACACACAACACATCGTGTACACAATCCGAGTTAGTCCTTAACTAAGTCGGATCCGATCGTTACCTTTTTTAACGTTGGTGGACCAACTCATTCACATACCACATTGATATACCAATCTCGGATAGGATAACAACAAAACATAAACATTTGGCGATCGATAACATTTCATGTGATAATATTTCATAATGCTTTGTAAAACATGCTTTGAGATATGCATAACATTTTCGTTTCAAGAAAGCCCACCGCTAATCCAAAGCTTAGTGGTTCTAAATGAGCGGTGAGTATCCTTCTCAACAATCACGCCCGATCGAACCCTTCATAAGAAAATAGCCGTTCTTAGGTTCTTTCTATCGATCGATGGTCGTTTATAAATTACGACTTTAAAGTTCCCAATTAGGGTTTCTTTATGATTTTATGTGATTGTTTTAAGATAATTTCTATTATCTTACATTCCCAATCGAGGCTATATTACCTCATCGTCCATAGGTGAACTTCATTATGAATTACATAATCCGAGTCTATCCGTGACTCTTAACCTTAGTTTTGTTTTAACGTTATTATGTTATAGGTTATCGGTAATCAAATTATGATTGGTAAATTAGGATATTCTCAAGCCACTAACTAGACTTAACAATTATAGTTACGTCCTAGTAGGTTATGCTTGACGACTTGTCATATTAGCACGATAATTAAAGAGAATATTGACTTACAAATCAGTGGACATATGCCATCATGTAAGTAATTAGTACTTAAGAATAAATGGAGTACTTGAGAATATTAACTCGGCTTTTGAGACATAAGGATCGACATCATGTGTTCGAATCGTTGCTTACACATTACGACATTGTCTATTTAACTTAACTCACGGAGGTTACATATGTCGATAATCGTTATTCATTATCGAGTTGTGTTTACGCCCGACTAATGTCGTATTGAGTTGTCGTTATTGAATATTAACGTTGTAGCTCGACTCTTGGTTTTTCTAACGTAGAACTCACGTTTGGGTATCCTTTCATTAATAAAATCCTAATTGTATCTAACTTCGATTCTTGTTTATTCCATCTTAAGTTATCGAAATTGGTCGATTTCTTTTGGATTCTCGTTCATATAGTATTATGTTGTTTACGTTCGGGGTTTTGGTTTGTCGGTTCAACATAAACATAAACATTCAACATCGACAAAACCATACACAACATAAACTATGCTAAGCATTAGAAAACCCTAATTTCTAATGCAATACACAATCATTGTGTAAGTGTGCATAAGTGTTTCATTCATCCACTCTAATCACAACCATTCATTCTAAGTTTATAATTAACCATCATAGCATCATTTAACATTAGAAAGGAACTCATACTTAGCCATTTCACACGTTTTCGATAATTAGCAACAATTAGCATACGTATCCAATAAATTCCAATAAAATCATATTGTACTCCTATCATACTATAGAATTTAATTATCAACTCAATATCATCATATAAAATTTTAAACCATAGGTTAAAATCTTTGTAATTTTCGGCAATTTCAAATCAACAAGCTTTGGTGTTCAATAAATTCCACAAAATTATTTTATGCTTATACTATATACTAAACATGAAATATCACTTCGTATCATGCATTAAAAATTTAAACCCATGCTTTTCATCATCATTAATTTTCGGTATTCACATATATATATATATACATATTCAAAATTTACAATCCTTCACAATATGGTTGTATATGTAATAGCATGTAATATTAACACCAACATTTACCAATATTCATAATATTACACATCCTATTATTTTCAACAATAAAAATCAAATAAAAGACTACATATATATATATAAGCCACGGTTCTTATAAAAAAAATAGGAGAGGTGTTTGAATAAATTCAAGGTTAATGTATGATGTTCATATCATACCCTAAACACCATATCTCAACTATTTTCAACAAACAAAAACCAAACAATACTCTAAAAGTATATAAATATAATCGGTCAAAATAAAATAAAATAGGAGATGTGTTTCAAAAATTCCAAGATTTTTATATGATGTTCACATCATATTTTAAACACCATATCTCAACTATTTTTCAAAAATAAAAATCAAACCATGGCCTAAATAAGCCTCAACACTCACGTTTTTTTTTAAAAGTATTCTGGAAAATTATGATATTTATACTAAATGCTTATAATACATTAGCAAGCAACAATATCAAATAATATTCACAAAATCATGCTTTAACATATTTAAAATAAATAAAGCATAAATCAAAAAATATAAACATGCTCCAAAAATTATGAAATTTTTACAGTAGCCTTAGAACATCATTCTAAGCATTTTTCATTCACGACTCAAGAGCATTTGGAGGCTCTAAAGTCACGAAAATAAATGGGGAGCAAACTAGGGTTTTTAAACCCAAAAATTCAAAATAAAAATTCCACTCCATTAGGATGGAAGAGGATGATGAATAATACCTTCCTATGGTCTTAGAAGGATTATTTGAGTGTGGGAGAGGTTGGAAAGGAGGATTTAGAGTTGGGGGTTTGAAAAGTGTAGAGAGAAATTTGAAAAATGAGAGCAAAATGTGAAAGGGTGAAATGGGCTGCTCTTGGACGGTTTTTCCTTGTTATGGAAGATCTAATGGCTGTCATTTCCCATTTTGGGGTGGTCTTGGTGGTAGTTGGGAGGTGGATTGGTCAAATTACCCGTTTTGGTATGTTAAGACCGACTCTTTAAGTTTTAACGCACTTTCGATCGATTTCTCGGAACCTTAAGGTTCTATCTTATTAAATAGCCTTTAAAAGACTTATTTTAGTGTTCATAAAAATTTCACGACGTTCGACGTCGTTTGATAAATCAATTCGAGTTATATCGGAAAACGGCGTCCGTGATTAAAATATGTCCATTCAAAAATTCTCTTGAATTTTTGAGCTTTCATAAATAATTTGAGTCTTATAAAGCATATTTTATTGATTTAGACCCTCGGTTCGAGTTTCGGGTCGTTCGGATCAAATTAGGGTTTTCCCGGTATATTTTACCCGGCGTTCGGTTAAGTTCTTCAGGAATTCCCTTCAGAAATTGATTCTTATAATTTCTAAATTCATAATAAATCATTCCTTCATGATTTTGGTTGTTATCACTATTTATTATGATTAGCACGGACTGGAGGTTGTTAGGCTCGTAAATAGTGTTTTTAAGACTGACCGGGCAAGTATGCCCGAAAATTCTCATTCTTTGCATTCTCACATGTTTTCGTGTGAGGATTCTAAAAATGAAATCCGTTCGTGGAGATTCATTCTCGATCTTTCATTCTATGTTCAGGCTACTCAGAAAACCCTAATCCGGTAGGACTAGTTATCAGTTTTTGATTTCTTTAGTATTCGATCTCCGAATCGATTCTAATTCGTTTCATTGGTTTCCTTAAACATAATTAAGGTCTAAGAACCACAACTAAGTGATTCAAACATCACTAATAAAAGTTTTAAATTTTTCGGGTTATTACATACCATCCCCCTTAAAATAAATTTCGTCCCGAAATTTGCTAGCCTTGGAAAAGATCTGGATATTTCTCCTTCATAGTGATTCAGGTTCCCTGTGTTGCTTCTTCTTGACCATGGTGTCTCCATAGAACTTTCACTAGCGGTATTTCTTTGTTCCTTAGCCTTTGGATACGTTGGTCGAAGATTTAGTAGGTAGTTCTACGTAACTCATATTGTCATCGAGGACAATATCGGTCGGTGGTATCACATGGCTGGGGTCATGTATGTACTTCCGTAGTTGTGAAACATGGAACACATTGTGCACGTTTCCAAAACTTGGCGGCAATGCAAGTCTGTAAGCCGCTGGTCCTATTCTCTCCAGAATTTCATAGGGTCCTATGAAACGTGGTCGCAACTTCCCTTTGATTCCGAATCTCACGATCCCTTTAGATGGAGAGATTTTCAAGAAGACCTTATCTCCCTCTTCGAAATGTAGCTCTGTGCGACGCTTGTCGGCGTACGACTTCTGTCGGTCCTGGGCCTCCTTGATCCGTTGGCGGATCTGTCGCACGATCTCAATCATTTCTCCCACAGAGTCAGGTCCTAACACTCTTCTTTCTCCCACTTCATCCCAGTAAAGTGGTGACCGACATTTCCTTCCATAAAGCGCCAGTGCGGGCCATCCCAATAGTCGCTTGGTAGTCATTGTAGGCGAATTCCACAAGAGGTAACACTTGTTCCCAACTTTCTCTCTATCGAGGACAACGGTCCTCGATGTCTTCAACGTTTGAATGGTCCTCTCGGACCGTCCGTCCGTCTGCGGATGGAACGCGGTCTTGAAATGTAGTCGTGTCCCAGTTCCTTTGTAAACTCGTCGAAATCGGGATGTAAATTTGAATCTCTATCGACGTGATAGTCTTTGGAACTCCATGTAGACGGATAACTTCTCGAGCGTCTAACCGTGCTGGTTTATCGACCCATGTGTTATTGGAATGGGTAGAAATGCGCTCTTGGTCGATCGATCGATGATGACCCAAATAGCGGTATTCCCTTTGTGATTTGGGTAGCCGGTAACAAAGTCCATAGCTATATCATCCATTTCCATTCCGGTATATCTAGCGGTTGTAAGGTCCCATACGATCCGTTGGTGGAGTCTTTCACTTGTTGTACGTCGAACAACGTTCCACAAATAAACCCACATCTCGCTCATTCCATCCCACCAAAATTTCTCCTTGAGGTCTTGGTACATTTTGGTCTTTGCCGGGGTGTGCGGTATAGGAAGTCTCATGGGCTTCCTCAAGATTTCGCTTTGAAGTTCTTCATCTTACGGACGCACACTCTCCCGTCATACAACAAAACATTATCTGTTATACATAAAATTCTTGTGTTTATCGTCCTTGATCTTAGCTCGCATTTCCTCTAGCTTTTGCTCTTCCTCCGAGCTTCTAAGATTCGGACTCTTAAGTCGGGATTGCAATCAATGTTGCAATCTGACCTCTATCGTCGAGAGGCAGACCTCGACTTTGATGTTCATCCTCTGAAATTCTTTTATAAGTATTTCCTCATGGTGAGAGACATCCCAAACTAGGATGAGATTTGTGACTCAAGGCATCGGCTACAACATTAGCCTTGCACGGGTGGTAATTTATACCACGGTCGTAATCTTTCACTAGCTCTAACCATCTCTGACGCCTCATGTTAAGATCTTTACATTCAAAGAAATATTTCGTGCTCTTATGGTCGAGATAGATCTCACATCTAACTCCATAAAGGTGATGCTCCATATCTTTAAGGCATGTCGACATTGCTAATTCCATGTCGCGTCGTAGGATAGTTCAACTCATGTAGGCGTAATTGCCTTGAGCGTAAGCAATAACCTTACCTTCTTGCATTAGTACACAACCTAGTCCATTCTTTGAAGCATCCGTGTAGATTGTGTACTCTTTATCGCCTCAGTCTTGCTAGTGCAGTGCTTGTCGTCGATAACTCCTTGACCTCTGAAACTAGCCTCATACTCGGCGGTCGGTGTACTTGATTCCTTTCCTCAGCAGTTGGGTCATGGGTCGGGCTATCGTTGAGAATCCTTCGCTAAATCTTCGATAGTAGCGGCGGGTCCTAAGAAACTCAATTTCATTCGGGTTCTTGATGACTCCCATTCTCGAGCTATGTCGATCTTGAGGGTCTACTTTGATTCCTCGGCGGACACAATGTGACCCAAAATGTTACCGCCTAACCAAAACTCACACTTGCTAAACTTGGCGAAGAGCTGCTCTTGCCTCAATGTTTGTAGTCACAGTTCTCAAGTGCTCTTTGTGTTCTTGGTTATTCTAGAGTATATTAGGATATCGTCTATGAACACTAAGGCGAATTTGTCTAGGTATGGGTGGAACACCTGCTCATAATATCCATAAATCTTGTCGTGGCATTTGTAAGTCCAAAGGGCATCACGATGAATTGAAATGACCATACCTTGTACGGAAAGCCGTTTTAGGTACATCCTGGTCTAATCCTCAATTGGTGATATCCCGACTTTAGATCTATCTTTGAAAAGACTCGCCTCCTTTAAGTTGATCAAACGGATCGTCGATTCGGGGCAAGGGGTACTTATTCTTAAGAGTTATCTTGTTTAACTCTCGATAGTCTATACACATCCTCAGTGTACCATCCTTCTTTTTCACGAAAAGGACAGGTGCTCCCCATGGAGACACACTGGGTCTAATAAATCCTAGCTCCAAGAGTTCTTGCAGTTGGATCTTTAATTCCTCAAGCTCCTTTGGTGCCATCCGGTATGGAGCTTTTGACACCGGGGCAAGAACCTGGTTCGAGGTCGATCGTGAACTCGATCTGTCGGTTTGGCGGTAATCCCGTAGTTCGTCTGGAAACACATCGGGATACTCCTTCACGATCGGGACGTCTTCTATCCTCCTCTCATTCTGATCTTCTTCTTGGAGGTAGACGAGGTAGGCATGGTTCTCGGTCTTGTTCAGCAACGTCCTTGCTTGTAGTGCGGATATAATTGGAACTCTCCTCCCCATGTTGATCCCGTGAAAGTCGGTAGATTTCTCTCCGGGGTGTTGGAAGAAATTTTTCTTTCATTACACAAGATGGTCGCACTATGTTCGGTTAACCAATCCATTCCTAGGATTATGTCCACATCCGTCATGGGTATGATGTGAAGGTTCTCTGTCATGACCTTAAGTGAGCTAGTCGAGCTCTGGTTCGAGCATATGTGGGTTACCGTTCTTATGCCTCCTACTGGAGAAGAAATTCTCATGATTTGTTCAGCGCGTTTAGGATCTAATCCTAAGTTCTCTACGCATGCTTCAGAAATAAAAGAGTGCTAGGCCCGATGTCAAGCAGTGAGGATAACGGTGGTGGAGGTATTCCCATACACCGCCAAGTTTCCTTGGTTCCTGGCGGCTCTTGCGGAACTCTCTTTCTGGTTGAGGCGTGAGGCCTCGCTTCTTTGGGCGGTTGTTGTTCTTGATAAAGTTGTTGTGGTTGTTCATTTCTTTGTTCTTTGTTGTTGTTGTTGTGGTTCTTGTTTGTTGGGTGTCGATGCTGCTTCTGCGCGTTGTCGCCATTGTTGTCGTCGTTGCCGCCGTGGTTGATATAGTCGTTGATTGGTGATAATCTTGAGCAGGGGGCTGTTGTTGGATCGGTTGAGCTTGGATAGCCGGACCGGTTGGACTTGGTTGGGCACATTCGGACGACCATTTCCTCCTGGCGTGTCCTGTGGCGATCCTGTAGTAGTGGCCGCCGCCACACTCAAGCATCCGTCATTCGTGAATGCGCATGCCCTTATGACTCCTATGGCACCAGGGCACATGGGGAGCTTCACGAATTTTGGTTTCCCCGCGGATCGGGTACCATGGGCGTCCATTCCTCGCCGTGCCTGATGGCACGTTATTTCCTGCCATGGTCTCACGTCGGCTGGCGATGTTGGATCCTTACCCTTGGTGGGGTCCTTCCCACTTCCTCTTCCGCGATCTCCTTGGTGAGTCGGGGATGCATGGTGACGACTCTATCTTGAGCGATGCGGCCTCGATGTCGAATACCGATGAGGGCCTCACGGTAAGTCGGATCTCGTGACCACCAATGACACTGATCTCATGGCGGTCGGATCGAATTTTCTCCGTCCTCTTCTCGTGGTGTCGACCAGGTGAGGTGCATACCGTGACATTTCACGAGCGCACGGTCGTGTCGATGATCATGGTCTTCCTGGCGCAAGTTGTAAAACTCGTGCTCCTTTTCTTCTGTAATTCTTAGGAATGTACTTCTCGTACACTTCCTCCTCGAATTCCTCCGGAGAAACCTTCCAGATTCTTCCTCCGTCGGGTTTTCTCTTCGCCTCCCGCCAAAAGTCGGCGGCGCGGTCATCCGGAAAGCAACGCGACAAGCGTTCTGTGATGTGCGATGGAGAATTGAAGATCCGCTCGGGCGAATCCATAGTTCGGCGTCCACGGGATTCCAGTCCGTTGAAGGTGGGTGGGTTTTGCACGAGCAGTTCTCGATCCGCCTCGCTTTGTGGTGGTGGTGGTGGTGGTGGTGGTGGTGGTGGTGTGGCCTCTTTCTGGGTTATCGCATCGGTTCCTCCTTCTCGGCGGATCCTATCCTTCATAAACACACGAAATTAGATCTCGTCTTATACCATCCATCGGGTTAAAGCATCTATATAAATATATCAACTGGGTATTTATATCGTAGCAAAAATTTAAAAACAACGTCGGAAACCACATAACACCATATTAAAACAAAAGGCTCTCAAGAGCTATCATCATGTCATATCAATTGCCTCTACGAGGACTTTCATCGGCGTTTTAAACTTTACAAAATACCGTGCACAGTATGATGCCCAAAACAAATACCGGCATCACTCGTGTACCTCGTCATGGTGCGCACAAAATCAACACGCCACCGTGATCATCAAAATAGGGTTCATGTCGGAACGACTCGTCGTCTCGCATGCATCAAAAGATATCTGAGTATATAGACAAAAGATAATCTAGTCCTAAGAACTAGATCTATGGTCGCCGGGTGTAGATCGGGCTCCATGCATCGGAGTCGGGGCGAAGCATGGGGCTGCCCACCTCCATCTCGTCATCGGTGATATATCGCCTCGGGGTCTTCCTCTCGGTCTTCCTCGGGTCCTCCTCCGGATCCTCCTCCGGTCTTCCTCGGGGTCTCCTCCGGATCCTCCTCCGGGTCTTCTCTTCAAAGACAGGCACGGGACAGGGGCTCTCGGATCCTAATGACCCTAGAATCTTCCATAGCCGCTAGGTCTCGGCGAATCTCGCCATGACCTCCTCCAAAGCGATGGGCGTGGGTGGTGGCGGGCCGGTGGAGGAGCCGGCAGATGGAGGTGAGCGGACATGGCATGACCGGTGGTGATGGTCGGGCGGACAATCTTGGGATGGAATCCTACGGTGGTAGGGCTGGGAATGTGAGTTGTCGGGGCAGGAAGGTCCGCCTCGAACATGTCCCCGCCATCGCCGGCAAGAACACCGGTCCGTCACCGCTAGGCAGGGCACCTCGGATGGAGCCACTCGGAATCTCGTCACGCCAAGTGTATTCCGTGCGGGGAGATACGGTCCGCGTGGTGCAGCTCCGTACACTGTGAACCTAACGGTGTATCTAGTAGAAGAATGCGTACAATAAACATCTATCTGAGGAAGGTTATAGCAATTTGCATTCTTCTATGACCTACATGCTCAAATCCTTATGGCATTACTTTCTTGGTTTGGTCTCCGGGAAGAGACGGTATGGTTTCTTAGGGTATATCAGCGATCGAGGCCTAGCCTTCGGGTAAAGGCTAAGTGGTCACCTTATCCTATCGGGTCTTGGATTTCTTATTTCTATTCACATCATAGGATCATATCGTATCCGTTCTCATTATGCGCTTACAAATCATTATTTCCTTTTATGCTTCCCTATAGTTATACTTGATTCATTTCCTTATTGTTACGATAGAGGCGACACGTATGACTTTCGAAATTCCTTCACGTAGAGCAGTTGGGACTCATAACAGTACGAATTTCCAGTTAAGCAGTCGCTTCGTCATTGTAGATTCATCGCGTCCTCATCATTGAATCCGTTCGGATTGTGATTCTTAAGATTTCTATGTTCTCGTTCTTTCTTAGTATTTCGTTCAATTGGGGTACTATGTTCTCATACTAAGTTCGGCGCAAAAGGGATCATGCGTCTTAAGAGTCTATGTTCTCATGGGGAAACATACTCATTTACATCATGCTTCTATCATGCTTTGTATACAACAGTAAACACAAATCGCGACACATTGTGCGATACTCAAGCATTCTCATTTACCAAGTTCTTAAAGCTTGTAACTTTCATTCAAGCTAATGACTAGTCAATTGAAACAACTCTTCAATTTAAAAAATTTTCCACTTTCCAAAATATTTCTCAACTTCTCAACAAGGCAATATTGAAATTCCAATTCACATTTCATATTTTCCCATCACTTCAAAATAACCTTTAGTTGAAGCAGCCACCTTCTTCCTCGTTGAGCGGGGCGAAGATGGAGTCTTGATCGCGATGGCGATCAAACCTAAACAATTTCTAGACTCGACTTTTAACTCGGGATTCAGGAAAGGGTTTCTGGGTTCGGAGCGAACAAGTGCTCGATACCACTTTGTGACGACCCGACTTTCCAATGAAGTACGGATCATATGGATCGTCACCGGTATGATAAAGCGTGAAATAAACATAGCTAATCAAGGCAATCAACCAATCAACTACTTAATAACGCATAGGTTAAAAAGGGATAAACAATCGATACCAACTCAAGTCCTAGAAGGACTTGTCGAAAAGGTTCAAGGTTCAACATAACCCAATCGGGCGAAATTTAAAGTGCAGTCGACCTCCAATTCAATACGAAATAAGCGGTTATAATCAAAACATTAATAATATCGAGTTAGGCGGCAATTAAGCGTGTGGACATGCGTATGACGATGCATGCCCAGTTTAGAAACCTTTCTAATTAAGCATCAAAAATAGTAGCTACTCTGCACCACCTCGCACCCATCATCGATCCTTGCTCAACCCGCACGTCAAAAACGAAATGCGGGCTAAGTACAAAAGTACTCGGTGGACTCGTTGCAAAACATTTTCTTTGTCAAAGTTATTAGCGCCCACAATAAGCGCATGAGGATTTTAGTTAAAGACTCATGCCTATCAATATTTTATCGTTTTCCAAAAGCGGGCTGACTATTTCATTCACGTTGTTTCCATATCGATCATTCATTCATTCATTCCATTCGCGCACTATGGAGTGGCCACCTACACATAGTCGCCGTGACGATCGAGGTAGCTAACCTTAACACACATCTGCGTGTACACAATCCGAGTTAGTCCTTAACTAAGTCGGATCCGATCGTTACCCTTTTTAACGTTGGTGGACCAACTCGTTCACATACCACATTGATATACCAATCTCGGATAGGATAACAACAAAACATAAACATTTGGCGATCGATAACATTTCATGTGATAATATTTCATAATGCTTTGTAAAACATGCTTTGAGATATGCATAACATTTTCGTTTCAAGAAAGCCCACCGCTAATCCAAAGCTTAGTGGTTCTAAATGAGCGGTGAGTATCCTTCCTCAAAGAACTATGCCCGATCGAACCCTTCATAAGAAAATAGCCGTTCTTAGGTTCTTTCTATCGATCGATGGTCGTTTATAAATTACGACTTTAAAGTTCCCAATTATGGTTTCTTTATGATTTTATGTGATTGTTTTAAGATAATTTCTATTATCTTACATTCCCAATTCTGAGGCTATATTACCTCATCGTCCATAGGTGAACTTCAATTATGAATTACATAATCCGAGTCTATCCGTGACTCTTAACCTTAGTTTTGTTTTAACGTTATTATGTTATAGGTTATCGGTAATCAAATTATGATTGGTAAATTAGGATATTCTCAAGCCACTAACTAGACTTAACAATTATAGTTACGTCCTAGTAGGTTATGTCGACGACTTGTCGTATTAGCACGATAATTAAAGAGAATATTGACTTACAAATCAGTGGACATATGCCATCATGTAAGTAATTAGTACTTAAGAATAAATGGAGTACTTGAGAATATTAACTCGGCTTTTGAGACATAAGGATCGACATCATGTGTTCGAATCGTTGCTTACACATTCGACATTGTCTATTTAACTTAACTCACGGAGGTTACATATGTCGATAATCGTTATTCATTATCGAGTTGTGTTTACGCCCGACTAATGTCGATTGAGTTGTCGTTATTGAATATTAACGTTGTAGCTCGACTCTTGGTTTTCTAACGTAGGAACTCACGTTTGGGTATCCTTTCATTAATAAAACCCTAATTGTATCTAACTCGATTCTTGTTTATTCCATCTTAAGTTATCGAAATTGGTCGATTTCTTTTGATTCTCGCTCATATAGTATTATGTTGTTTACGTCGGGTTTTGGTTTGTCGGTTCAACATAAACATAAACATTCAACATCGACAAAACCATACACAACATAAACTATGCTAAGCATTAGAAAACCCTAATTTCTAATGCAATACATAATCATTGTGTAAGTGTGCATAAGTGTTTCATTCATCCACTCTAATCACAACCATTCATTCTAAGTTTATAATTAACCATCATAGCATCATTTAACATTAGAAACGAACTCATACTTAGCCATTTCATTCGTTTTCGATAATTAGCAACAATTAGCATACGTATCCAATAAATTCCAATAAAATCATATTGTACTCCTATCATACTATAGAATTTAATTATCAACTCAATATCATCATATAAAATTTTAAACCATAGGTTAAAATCTTTGTAATTTTCGCAATTTCAAATCAACAAGCTTTGGTGTTCAATAAATTCCACAAAATTATTTTATGCTTATACTATATACTAAACATGAAATATCACTGTGTATCATGCATTAAAATTTAAACCCATGCTTTTCATCATCATTAATTTTCGGTATTCACATATATATATATATACATATTCAAAATTTCCAATCCTTCACAATATGGTTGTATATGTAATAGCATGTAATATTAACACCAATATTTACCAATATTCATAATATTACACATCCTATTATTTTCAACAATAAAAATCAAATAAAAGACTACATATATATATATAAGCCACGGTTCTTATAAAAAAATAGGAGAGGTGTTTGAATAAATTCAAGGTTAATGTATGATGTTCATATCATACCCTAAACACCATATCTCAACTATTTTCAACAAACAAAAACCAAACAATACTCTAAAAGTATATAAATATAATCGGTCAAAATAAAATAAAATAGGAGATGTGTTTCAAAAATTCCAAGATTTTTATATGATGTTCACATCATATTTTAAACACCATATCTCAACTATTTTTCAAAAATAAAAATCAAACCATGGCCTAAATAAGCCTCAACACTCACGTTTTTTTTTAAAAGTATTCTGGAAAATTATGATATTTATACTAAATGCTTATAATACATTAGCAAGAAACAATATCAAATAATATTCACAAAATCATGCTTTAACATATTTAAAAATAAATAAAGCATAAATCAAAAAAATATAAACATGCTCCAAAAATTATGAAATTTTTACAGTAGCCTTAGAACATCATTCTAAGCATTTTTCATTCACGACTCAAGAGCATTTGGAGGCTCTAAAGTCACGAAAATAAATGGGAGCAAACTAGGGTTTTAAACCCAAAATTCAAAATAAAATTTCACTCCATTAGGATGGAAGAGGATGATGAATAATACCTTCCTATGGTCTTAGAATGATTATTTGAGTGTGGGAGAGGTTGGAAAGGAGGATTTAGAGTTGGGGTTTGAAAAGTGTAGAGAAATTTGAAAAATGAGAGCAAAATGTGAAAGGGTGAAATGGGCTGCTCTTGGACGGTTTTCCTTGTTTTGGCAGACCTAATGGCTGTCATTTCCCATTTTGGGGTGGTCTTGGTGGTAGTTGGGAGGTGGATTGGTCAAATTACCCGTTTGGTATGTTAAGACCGACTCTTTAAGTTTTAACGCACTTCGATCGATTTCTGGAACCTTAAGGTTCTATCTTATTAAATAGCCTTTAAAAGACTTATTTTAGTGTTCATAAAAATTTCACGACGTTCGGACGTCGTTTGATAAGTCAATTTCGAGTTATATCGGAAAAACGGCGTCCGGCGATTAAAAATATGTCCATTCAAAAATTCTCTTGAATTTTTGAGCTTTCATAAATAATTTGAGTCTTATAAAGCATATTTTATTGATTTAGACCCTCGGTTCGAGTTTCGGTCGTTCGGATCAAATTAGGGTTTTCCAGTATATTTTACCCGGCGTTGGTTAAGTTCTTGAGAATTCCTTGAAATTTATTCTTATAATTTCTAAATTCATAATAAATCATTCCTTCATGATTTTGGTTGTTATCACTATTTATTATGATTAGCACGGACTGGAGGTTGTTAGGCTCGTAAATAGTGTTTTAAGACCGACCGCAAGTATGCCGAAAATTCTCATCCTTTGCATTCTCACATGTTTTCGTGTGAGGATTCTAAAATGAAATCCGTTCGTGGAGATTCATTCTCGATCTTTCATTCTATGTTCAGCTACTCGAAAACCCTAATCCGGTGGGACTAGTTATCGATTTTTGATTTCTTTAGTATTCGATCTCGAATCGATTCTAATTCGTTTCATTGGTTTCCTTAAACATAATTAAGGTCTAAGAACCACAACTAAGTGATTCAAACATCACTAATAAAAGTTTTAAATTTTTCGGGTTATTACGATGCTCGACACCCGGTATTTGTCTGGGAGTGGAGTGTCGAGTATTTCGTTTGAGAACGGGGTGACTATCTTCTCGTACCCATCGAAGCCGTCCTCTGGAGAGTGGGGCGGAGTTCGTCGACCAAACTCGTTTTGATGAAAAGGACCGACCTCGCGGCGGTCACGACGTCCTTTCCCGCGCTGTTCGTCCCTTGCGCGGTTGGTTTGGGCCCCAACTCATGCAGAGGTATGAGCGCCCATGACTTGGATGCTGGGGGATCCATCTCTTAGCGATGGCTCGTGTTTTGAAGAGGCTTCGGCGTTCCTTTCTTCGGGATGCTGCCGACCTTATGCCTGGCTGAGGTATTGGAGGAAGCTCTCCTTGTTTTTCTTAAGGAACCCCTTGACGGCGTCGTCAAGTTTCATCTGAGGAGCGGGAGGTTCCTCTCGATTGCTGTTATGGCATCCCTCGCTACTATACTCTGCTTCTTCATGCAGGATGGAATGACCTTGTTCATCGAGGCTCTGGACGTGCCCTTCGGGGGTCGATTCTCTGACCGGGTTCTTCCCAAGCAGAGCTCGGCGTGTTCCGTCGCCGTTGTTGCTGTTGTTGCCGGCAGCGGTCCTGGATGCAAGACTTCTTGTTCTCATTGTCGTGATTGATTCCCTGTAAACAAACTTTGATCGAAAACACAAAATTTCGTTTCCCATAGAAGGCGCCAGTGATCGATCTTAATTTCGTTAGGGAAATAAATGCACGCAAGAACACCAATGATTTACGTGGTTCGATCTATGAATAAGATCTACGTCCACGGGGAGAGAGGGAGTATTCGTATATTGATAATATGAGGAGCGATTACAGAGAGTTTTGATGCCCATTTCCGTCTAATTCTATCCTCTATTTATACACGATTATAATGACCTAGATCTCGAATCCAAGATCTATTCTAAGATAGGATCTCAATCCTATCTCTTCTCCAATTAGGATTCTCTTAGATATGGCCGAATCTTCTGCGTTCCTACTGGCTTTAGGAGTCCTCTTGGGCCGAACTCGTTTGGGTCGAGCTTAATGTCAGGCTTATTTATATTGGGCCTGATGTTTGGGCTTGAGAGTTGGGCCGTATCCTATCAGGCATCATGAATCATGATAATCAATCACGAACAACTATATTATTTGACAACTTTTTGAGAGGGTTCTCTCATGTGAAATAAAGCCAATAAGCCATCATTTATAGCCGTTCAATAGCATCATGAACTTTATTTGTAAAAACATCAACGTTCACATATTCAGAGTACCACGTAAACTCACAATGGAACTACGTTCTATGTAAAAAGTTCCGCGGAACTAGAATTTGTAATTTTAGTATCATTTGACATATATCTTGTGATTTCCAAGATCGTCATCCCTCAAAGCACAAAGTAGCAATAATTTATTGCCCTCACGGGCTTAGCTCAGTTGGTTAAAAGTTAGTAGATTTGGAATAAGGATCAAGCATCAAGTCCTAACAGTCGCAGTATGAGAGTTTTACCCACTTTAGGGTTGTTCATTGTGGGCACTAGGTAAAGTCCTCATAACTTCTTAACTGTTAAATCACCGTGATTTATCCCATCATATTCTCCTGGGGCTGGAGTATGGAGACTCTCTGGGGGAGAACTTCCTCTTATAGAACAAGCAATAATTTATTATAAGTTGAAAAATTCGAATATTAAGAAATATTTTGGAAGTTGAGCTTAGTTTATATCACAATCGAAAGGTTGGAATTAAATGAACAATTGACCCCATGATTTATGATAGTTATCGAAAGAATCCAATTATTGGAGTTTCCTCTGAAATTAGAGAGGCACTAAAAAACACTGCCCTTATTTTATTGCACCAAAACTATTATACTCTTTTTTTTAGGAGAAATTATATTCCTTATTACAAGACATCCATGCTCCAAAATCTCATTTAGAGTTGTTAATTGGACAGGGCCGGTTTGGCCTAACTCGACTTAGGCTCAATATGGGTCGGGCCGGTAGAGCAAGTGAGAAGGGCCTAGGCTGGGTCACCCCACTCAAAATGGGCTCCATTTGAGCCTTTTCCATGCCCTACCCATATCCATATTTTTAATATTACAATTTATATTTTTTGTATTTTATGTTTTATAATTTTTTTATATTTTCAATCTATAAAATATAGTAAATATATTTGTGGGATGATGTTTCATATTTTGTAAAATATTAAACATCTTATATTATTTAGATTGTAATATTGCATACCTATAAATATAATCTCGCTTTCAATTATTCATTTCTTATATTTTGAATTTATATTTAATTATTAACTAATACTTTGATTGATTCATTATTTGGAAATTATCAATCTTGCAAGCAAATTATTTCTAGTTTTTAGCTTATAGTTATTAAATTATTGATTGGGACTAGTATATGGTTATCTTAAAATTAGAATTAGGGATTGCAATAAATCGATGTAAATCAAATCTTGCTAGGTTTAAATCCAAATTCGATTTTCTTTACTTAAATTCATATTCGATCGGAATTTATAAGATCTACAGACTTAGACTCAAATCTTTATTTATTTTATTTCCTATAACAGATTGTAACACACGAGGCAACGCGACTCTTTGTACTTTTGATTTCCAGTAACGGAAAAACGAATCAGGAACTCCAAAACACAAAGTTCTAACTTCTAGTTATCAAGTCGATTGTATAACAATTCATCTAATACCCGAGGGAAAATAATCTAATAAAATATTTTAAAGCACTAAAATAATCTCCCAAAGTCCCAACACAAACAATATGATATACTTGCAAATCCGCTGTTTTTGCATATAGTGGTGAAGTCAGACATTTTATTATGGGGGCTAATTTTTTTTTAAAATAAAATTAGAAATTAATAATATTATTTAAATTACATCACAATGTTAAAAAAAAAAGTTAAACACAATGACCATCATAAATTCATAAAGTTTCTCTTGTATTCTTCATTTTATGAAAACGTGCATAATAATTTCATTAGTAATATTAACAAACACATAATTTTCAATATATAAAATTAAGTTCATTCGTTAGTCTAGTTCAACACTTATATTTCTAAAATAATCTTCATATATTCAATCGATTTATATTTTGATTGTTTTATCATCAACAACTTTTTTAGATGCTTGAAATAAGAATTTAAATCACATAAATATCTTCAGTTAGTTGTTGTTAGAATAAGTTTATCATAATCTTTTTAGAAATTGGATTGATCATATTAATTCATATATAAAACTTTATTATTTGTATTTAATTTTTATTTTATCAATATAACACAAATTATAGGGAAAATGAAAGAAACAACATAAAGTAGAGAAAAGGAGAATAATATAACAAAATTAAAAAAAATGAAAGAGTGAAAAGGAAGAGAATAATATAACTAAATTATAGAAAAAAATAAAAAGAAAAAAGAAGAGGAAAAAGGGCAAAAAAGAAGAATGATGAAAGTTAGAGCTGAGAATCGAATGCACACCATGAGATAAAAACTAGAGAACTATATTAGTTAGACTACAATTAATTTTTTTACCTAATTATCACATATATACTACTAAAGGTTATTGGAGCATAAATATATCAACTTTGGACTAATTTTGGTTTTTTTCATAAATTTTAAAAATTATCACAAAATACATAAATTTAATGACTTTAGTGATTTTACCATAATTATAAATTAAACAAAATTAGATCTGACTTAATATCTCAAAAATTTACCACAGACAAAACGATCAGTGATATAAACGACATCATATCGATTGTTTTGATCTCAACTAGAACCTGACGATAAAATAAACGAAAAAACTTGATTTTTGTAATGAGAGTTGAAGCTATCAATCATAGAAATAAAAAAATTGATTTATTTTGATCGAACAATGATGTTTTATGTCATATCTCTACGATGTCGTTTATACAATAACCGTTTAGTTTATAATAAATTTTTTAGATGTCAAATCAGATGTAATTTAATATAAATTTAAAATCGTGGTAAAAACATTAAAGTTATTAAGTTTGTATATTTTATGATAATTTTTAAAATTCATATAAAAAACCAAAATTAGAACAAAGTTAATATATTTACGGATCGCAAATTCTGAGGGCACTCCCAAGCCCCTTCGTCACTGTTTGCAGGAATTACCGAGGTCCAATAAATGAAGAGGAGATTTAAGTCACCACAAAATTGAGTACCTTAATTAGCAAGAGATGGGTTCAACTGCAGATGAATCTTCCCCAATACGAACTCTCCATCTCTTGCAGCCGACACCAATCTCTCTCCAAAGGCAGAGCACCCAAATGAATTCCCCATTTATAATCTGTTTCCTTCTGTCTCCTCCCTCCAGGCAAGTGATATTCCCAGCTTTCTCTCCCAAGATCTTTAAGTGGACAATGTGATTGTGTATATGCGAGTGGATTTACAGATGCTAGAGTACGTACGAGTGTATATGCTAGAACCCGGGTTAAGAGAAGAATGGGGGATGAGGTATTGTTGGAAATCAAGTATATATATATATATATAGTCAAGTTGTCAGGAAGTTGAGTGAAGTTACTTTGATCAAGATTTTGAATGACGTAACGTTTAATTTTGTGAAATTAAATATTATAGGATCAATCTACGTTTCGAGTAGATGATCGTGATGTATTCACATTCTCAAATCCAATTTCCGATGAGTGAGAAATAGTGAATCAAAATTGATCACTTAAACATGAAGTTATGTGATTAAGGGATAAATATATATTAATTAGTGATTATCCCACATTGATTAATATACATCCATTAATTATCTACATAAGTAGTTTATTGAACACTTAATATAATTATGTGCACAAGTGATGGGTTAGAAAGCTCACGCGAGCGTCGTTGCCCGCCCACGCCCTGTGCCCGATCCCGTGGTCCGAGTTCGTGGAATTGAATCTTGGTTGGTTTTTGGGCCTGTTTGTGGATTTGTTTCGTGATCCTAGTACCGTGGTCTAATACCGAACTTTTTATCATTCCACATACGTCCAATGAACCTGGACCCACGCTTTCTCGGATTCGTCAGAATCGCTTCGAACGTCTCGATATGATACCTTTGTGGGAAACGTGGGTGTAACTCTCACATTGTCTCCAGAAACTGTCGTGTAACCTCCTCTGCACTCAATGTGGGACATAACTTCGTAACATTCGATATCAATGCGGGTGTTGACTCCAGCAGGCTCACCATGAGGGAACGACTCTTATAAATAGAACATGTCTCCCCAACATTAGCCAACTACTGTCTATTGTATTTCAGAATTCTAAAAGCACTCTCTGCACACATAGTACGTGTCCAAACTCTATCCTCGCATCCGTCCAGTTTGTCGGAGCTCGTTGGTCTGCGGTACTGCCACCTTCGAGATGCTATAGTTTTATTTTTAGGAACGATACCCAGAACCGAAAGACTATTGAGGCGTATATCGTATTGTGGATTGAGGCTTCCTCCACTTAGCATTAGAATACGATTTATTCAGTTTCTTCAGTTTTTGTTTTTTTAAATTCATTATTAATTTGATATTCTTCTACTTTTTTGTTTACGTTGACGACCTCGTCAACCTCAATGCGGTTTCTGTATAGTTTCCGAGAAACCAGACAAGTCAATGTCAATAAAAAAAATTAATTATGAAATCACTCTCATTACCCGCTTTCTGGTCTATTAAAGATCATCAATGGGGGAGAAAATCAATACTTGCTTTTGACTGAAATAGTTTGAATACTCTCTCATCAGGTACCTCTCCATTTGTTTGTTCTTTAATCCTTTTGCTGAACTTGGTTTTTTACTTTCTTTTTCATTTTTTATTTTTGGTAAGAAACATATGAATTGTTAGAGGAGAGTTTATGCTCTCAGCTGGTGCTGTGCATTCTTTGTTCTTCAGTCTTTTTGGTGCTTTTTTTGTGTGTGTGTGTTTATGTTGATGACAAGAAACAAGAGAAATATTAGAAAATTGACGAGTAGGTATTACAAAGGGATGAAAATCCCCCCAAAAAGTTGAAATCATCCGAACTACAGAAACACTTATTGTGGCTGATGTAAGTTGTTGATAGGTCTTGATAATGTTACTCTTGGTTATATGTGTGTCTGTGGACGATAGATACTTATTACAGTTTACTTTTATGAGGTTTAGCATTTACAAAACTGTTGCTAATGTTTGATTTTGCTAAGTCCCGCAGTTTGATGGAGTGATTTTCTTTTCCCTTGTTTTTAGTTTGGGCTGTGAAACTATGAGCTTACATGAAATTGAACCTGACATTGTCTGTTTTGTCTTTGGCTAAAATGACTAGTGGTTGGCCTTGATTCTTGTGGAGCGCGGAGGAGGCTTATGGAAGTACTTCCACTAAGTTTCATCACATTCTTGGAAGAATGGGAAGTCAGGGTGTTCGTTATCCTCAGCCTTGCATTGCAAATTTTACTGATCACGTTGGGCAATCGCAGGAAGTATATATGCAAACTTAGGTTCAGAATCATTCTTTGGTGTGCTTACTTATTGGCAGAGTGGGTGGCGGTCGTTTCACTTGGCATCATCTCGAAGGACACTCTTGATGCACACCGGAACAAGATTAATGATGACCCGGGAATCGAATTGAGGTGGTTCTGGGCTCAATTCTTTCTTCTGCATTTAGGCGGCCCCGACACCATCACAGCATATTCTCTTGAAGATAATGTGCTGTGGTTGAGGCATTTGGTGGGGATGGTGATTCAAACTGGACTTGCTTTCTATGTACTACTTTTTGCTTTCCCCGGTTCTGATTGGCTTCCTTCCTTGAGTGTTCTCATCTTTACAGCTGGTGCAATCAAGTATGGAGAGCGCCTGTCCACTCTCCAAGCTGCCAATAGTGAGAATTTCCGCGACTCTATGCTTCCAGAGCCTGATCCAGGTCCCGACTACGCGAAATTCATGGAAAAATACACCCTGAAGAAGGCTGAGGGGTACAATGTTGCGGTGCATTCGTTTATAGAAATGCATGTTCTTCCTCACCATGATTTCCCTAACCAACCTGGGGTACCTGAAGCTTATAACCTGTTCTTGACATTTAAGCGCCTCTTTGCAGACGCGATCTTGAGTTTTCAAGATCGAGACAGCAGCAAATCCTACTTCCAGAGGTTGTCAGCGAAGCAAGCTTTTGATGTTGTTGAGATTGAGCTTGGCTTCATGTTTGATGAGCTCTACACAAAAGCATCCATTGTGTATAATCTCCGGGGCTGTGTGCTTCGGATGATCACTTTCTCTCTTACTCTCTTTGCCTGTCTAGCATTTCAGTTCAAGATTGAGAAGAGGAACTACTCTAAGCTCGACGTGGGAATCACTCACTTGTTGCTTGGGGTGGCTGTATTCTTAGAGATATATGCTGTTGTGGCTCTCCTAGCATCAGATTGGATGTGTAGGCTGAGCGGACACAACAAAACATCTTCTTTTGGTTGCGTGATTCAATGGTTTCAGAAACCGATCAAGAAGAGGTGGTCCATGAAAGTTGCCCAACACAATCTACTTGATCTTTGCCTTAGGGAAGAATCTGCAGTGTTTCCAAGAAGCATCAGAAAGCTTACTAAGATAGACCATTACCTAGAAAAGCATTGGCACAAGTCCTTCGTTGATGTCTCCATGGATCTGAAAGAGCTAATATTCACGGAGTTGAAGAATTACACAAGTGGTTTTGATCCTGCAGGTATGTGGAACAGAAAGGGAAGTTTCACTCTTGAAAAGTACTCTCTCTCTCTTGACTGCATCAGAGAGAGAGAGTTTGATCAGAGGATCCTCCTATGGCACATCGCCACAGACATTTGCTATTCCCTCGAATCATTTGACAACGGAGGTAAGCAAACTGCAGATCACAGCAAGCACATATCAGACTACATGCTATATCTCCTCATAGTGTGCCCTTTCATGCTGCCAATTGGGATAGGGATGATAAGATTCCGCGACACGTGTGCTGAAGCCAGAGAGTTTTTTAGAGAGAGAGGCCCGATAATATCCAGCAAAGTTGACGCTTGCAACAAGTTGCTTGGCGTGGACACTGGAGTGTCACCGGGTAAAGTGAAGGGCGACCGGAGCAAAACCGTGCTGTTTGATGCTTGCATACTGACTAAATCCCTCTTGCATGAGAGCTTGGTGCAAAGATGGGAGATTATAAGCAAAGTGTGGGTGGAGATGTTAGCCAATGCTGCCACACATTGCGGCGGCCACCACCACGCCCACCAGCTGCGCAAGGGAGGAGAGCTGCTCAGCCATGTTTGGCTCCTCATGGCACATTTAGGTATCACAGAGCAGTTCCAGATATCTCAAGGACATGCTAGAGCTAAAATCATAGTAAAATAGATTCTTACAACCTTTTTGTTTCAATCAATATTCTTGTTTCTTTACAGGAAATGTCTCAATGTTGTCGTCATGTAGTGGTAATTTGTCAAGGATTAGGTTGCAGTTTTGCTGATTTTTTTCACTAAATCATGTGTTCTAATTTTGGCATCTGCAAGTAAGATTTGGCTCTAAAACTTTTGTTTACTTGGAACTTGTGCATATAATATTTATTTATATACTGCAAAATTAAATGGGAGAAATGGATTTGCAGTGTCAAGCATAACAGTTACCTTTTAATGGTGAAAACTGCTTTCTTGGAGGTTTATGTTGTTCAAGAATCTTGGCTATATGCATAATGAAGGTAATCAGGCAGCTGATAGAATGGCGTGTTTCAAAAATGATCAATAGGTAAAAATGTTTATTGATTTTTATACTAGTAATGTAACTTATGTAAATATTCTTTTTCTTATGTTTTTTCCATTGATTTTTCGCTAAAGATTTTAATGAGGTTTGTGTATCCAAGGGTTTTAGCTTCCCATACTTTTTCTTTATTAAAATAACTATACTTTTTCTTTATTAAAATAACTTTATTATGAGGTAAGCATGCATGCAATTATATTTTTCCTTTTTTCTTAATTAGTAAAAATAAGAATTACTAGCCAGACCTTTAACATGAACTCTTTTGTGAGAATAGATATGTGATCACCGTTGAAGAGGTGATTTGAGTTTTTTCCACCATTACATAATATGGATACAAAGAAATATAAGGAAAACAAATCAGAAAGATTTACATAAGATACAAATTAAACAACTAGAATATTAAACAAAATATACATTTAACTATTCCTTAGTATCTGATATCATGTGAGAATAGATATGTGGTCACCGTTGAACAGGTGATTGAGTTTCCACTATTAAATACTATGGATACAAAGAAATATAAGGAAAACAAATAAAAAAGATTTACAAAAGATACAAATTAAACAACTAGATTATTAAACAAAATATACATTTAACTATTCCTTAAGACAAAAACTTGGGTGAACGCCTCACCATGGGCTCACCCAAGTTTATTAATTAAGTGGATTAAATATTATATTAATTAAAATGATTAAGGATAATTATAATTTTTAATTTTTAAATATAATTTTATTAATTTATAATTAGGGTTTATTAAATTACAATTAGGCTTTATCATTCACAGTAAGGGTTCGTTAATTTCAAGTAGGCTTTATTAATTCAAAATTAAGATTTATTAAATCACGATTATGATTTATTAATTCAAAATTATTATTTATTAATTCAAAATTATGATTTATTAAATTCATTAATTTTTATTATAATTTATTAATTAAAAATTGAGATTTATTGATTCATAATTAGGATTTCTTAAATCATAATTAAGCTTTATCAATTCACAATAAGGGTTCAATAATTCAAATTAGGATTTATTAATTTAAAATTAAAATTTATTAATTCACTATTAGAGTTTATTAATTCAAAATTATGATTTATTAATTTATAATTAAAGATTATTAAATAAATTTATTTTTAATTAGAATTAATTTAATAATAATTAATAAAATAAAAAACTAATTAATTATTTAAAAAATTAATTAGGGCCCGCACAAGAGACCATCCCAATCCTTAATATCCTTATTATCATTCAATCTAGACGAGCTCTAAATTCTATATATATATATATATAAAAAAATTTAATATATTCTACTCAATCGAATATTTTACGAATTGTCTCGTACATTATAAAAAACGTGAAATTACCGACTGACTATATAGACCGTCAGTAATTATCGATGATCTTGAATATTAGAAACTTACCGACGTTTTACCGACGGATTGTGGCGCGAAAAAAGAACGTATAATTTACCGATGGAATTGTGGTCGGTAAAGTTACCGACGGAAATAAAATCTATGAATAAATTACTATTTTTTTAAGCATTAAAAAAATTACCGATGGATATATTCCGTCGGTAATTTTTATTTTTTTATATATTAAAGAAAATCATTAATTTTTTTGAAATTAAGAAAATTACCGACATATTATGTCCGTCGGTAATTTTTCATCATATCCGTTTTATTTTTATATATGAATTATTTGCGGACGGATGTAATCCGTTGGTAAAACTGAATAAATATATCAGATTGCACGTCGTTTTTTTTCTTCCCCAAACTGAACCCTAACCTCATCCCGCTTCTGCCGTCTTTGCCGAGCGTATGCCCGTCCGTCCAGCCCGCCGCTTCCGTCTCGCCGTCGTCTGACGCCCTCGCACCATTGTCCGACTTCTTTCTCTCCCATCCGTCACCGCCGTGCCATCCCGTCGTGCCGCCGCCGCCCCGTGTGTCTCTCTTCTCTTGCTCTCCTCTCTCTTGCTCTCATCTCTCTCTATTTCATGTTTTTTTTGCAGCATCTGTCGCCGCCACCGTCGTCGCCGACGACGTCCGTCAAGCCGTCTCTGCCGTCCAGTCGCCGCGTCTGTGCTCTCCGTCCAGTTCCCACAGTCCGTTCAAGTTAGTTCAATTTAATTTTCAAAATTCATCAATTTTTTATGGTTTTATATGTTGGATATGTTTGGTTTGGTATGTTGAGTTTGTTTTGGTTTTTTAGAATTGTTGGATTAATGATTTGTTGGAATTGTTGGATTAGAGAATTTGATATGTTATTAGTGATTTGTTGGAATGATTAGATTAGTCATAATATTAAGTTAGTCGTAATTGTATGAATTTAATATGTTATTTAATGATTTGTTGGAATTGTTTGATATTTATGTTAAAATTATTGTTTGGATGATTGAGATTATGTAGAAATTGTTGTTAGATGTTTGAGATTATGTTTTCGGATACTTTTTATGTAGAAATTGTAGGGAAATCTGATTTTAACCCTCTCTCGAGGATCTATCTTAGATGTTTAATTCACCATACATTGATAATATGCCTAGCATGCACCTATATAATTGTGACGACCCGACTTCCCAATGAAGTACGATCGTCACCGGTATGATAAAGCAGCGGATATAAACATAATTATTCAATGCAGTTGATCATTTAACTACTCAACAACGCATAACTAACAAGGAATTAAGCTATTCAATACCAACTCGAGTCATAGAAGGACTCGTCAAAAAAGGTGCAAGGTTCAAATATAACCCAGTCAGGGCACAATTCAAAGTACAAGGTACGACCTCAAATTCAATACGGTATGAAGGCAATTATAATCAAAACATCAAAAGTTATCAGAGTTAGGCAGCAATAAACGTGTGGACATACATATGAAGATGCATGCCCAAGGTTCTAGAATCATTTCTAATTAAGCATAAAACAACTGCTACTCTGCACCACCTCGCACCCATCACCGATCCTTGCTCAACCTGCACGTAAAAAACGAGATGCAGGGCTAAGTACAAAAGTACTCAGTGGACTCATTGCCGAAAACATTTTCTTTGTCAAAAGTTATTAACTGCCCACAATAGCGCATGAGGATTTTAGTTAAAAGACTCATGCCTATCAAACATTTTATCGTTTTCCAAAAGTGTCCGGCCGAACTATTTCATCCACGTTGTTCCATATCTGATCATTCATTCATTCATTCTTTCGCGCACTATGGAGGTGGCCACCTACACATAGTCACCGTGACCGATCGATGTAGCTAACCTTAACACACAGTCACACGTGTACACAATCCGAGTTAGTCCTTAACTAAGTCGGATCCGATCGTTACCCTTTTTTAACGTTGGTGGACCAACACATTCACATACCACATTGGATATACCAATCTCAGATAGGATAACAACAAAACATAAACATTTGACAGTCAATAACAGTTCATGTGATAATATTTCATAAAGCTTTTGTAAATCATGCTTCGAGATAGATATGCATATCATTTTTGTTTTAAGAGAGCCCACCTGCTATCCAAAGCTAGTAAGTCTAAATGAGCAGGGTGTGGTTGTTCTTCCTCGCCGACTACGTACGATTAAACCCTTCATAAGAAAATAGCGTTTCTTAGATTCTTTCTATCGATCGAAGGTCGCTTATAAACTACGACTTAAAGTTCCCACTTAGGGTTCCTTTATGATTTCATGTGATTTTTTAAAGATAATTTCTATTATCATACATTCCCAATTCCCAAGCTATATCAATTCATCGTGCAGGTGAACTTCAATTATGAATCGCATACTCCGAGTCTATCCTCGACTCTTAACCTTAGGGTTATTCCAAACGTTATTACGTATAGGTTGTCTGTAATCAAATTATGATTGGTAAATTAGGGTATTCTCAAGCCACTAACTAGACTTAACAATTATAGTTACGTCCTAGTAGGTTATGCTTGACGACTTGTCGTATTAGCACGATAATTAAAGGAGGAGTATTGACTTATGATTCAAGTGAACACATGCTATCACGGAAGTAAGTACTTAAGAATAAATGAAGTGCTTCGGGAATATTAACTCGACTTTCGAGACATAAGGATCGACATCTCATGTTCGAATCTTTGCTTACACATTACGACATTGTTTGTTTATCTTCACTCGTTGGAGATTACATATGTCGTATAATCGTTATTCGTTATCGAGTTATTTTAACGCTCAACTAATATCGTATTGGGTTGTCGTTATTGAGTATTAACGTTGTAGCTCGGCTTTTGTTTTTTCTAGCTTAGGAACTCACGTTTGAGTATCCTTTTAATAGTAGCAAACCCTAATTTATGTCTAACTTCGATTCTCGTTGATTCGTTCTCAAGTTATCAAAATTGGTCGATTTCTTTTGGATTCTCGTACATATAGTATTATGTTGTTTATGTTTGAGGATTTGGTTTGTCGGTACAGCATAAACATAAACATTCAACACTAAACAAAACCATACACAACACAAACTATACTAAAGCATTAGAAAACCCTAATTTCTAACATAATACACAATCATTGTGTATGTGTGCATAAGTGTTCCATCCATTCACCATAATCACAACCATTCATTCTAAGCTTCCAATTTCTCTATCATAGCATCATTTAACATTAGGATTAAACCCATACTTAGTCATTTTGTTACGTTTTCGATAATTAGCAACAATTAGCATATGTATCCAATAAATTCCAATAAAATCATGTTATACTCCTATCATACTATAGGATTTAATTACCAACTCAATATCATCATATAAAAATTTAAGCCATAGGTTAAACATGCCTAAAGTTTTCGGTAATTACATTTTAATAGGCTTTGGTGTTCAATAAATTCCACAAAATTTATATCATGCTTATACCATTTACTAAACATGAAATATCACTTCATATCATGCATTAAAAATTTAAATCTATGCTTTTCACTCCTTAAGCATTTCGGGAATCACATATATATGTATACACATATTCAATAAATTCC
The DNA here is from genome assembly GCA_036937905.1 of Salvia rosmarinus. Taxonomy (NCBI): domain Eukaryota; kingdom Viridiplantae; phylum Streptophyta; class Magnoliopsida; order Lamiales; family Lamiaceae; genus Salvia; species Salvia rosmarinus. The sequence goes on from JAODLM010000140.1 coordinate 55,904, forward strand.
AATCTTTCACAATATGGTTATATAGTGTAATAACATGTAATATTTACATTAAACATCAACTAATATTTATAATATCACACATCCTATTATTCTCAACAACAAAAAATCAAATAAATATACTATATATATATATATATATATATATATATATATATATATATATAGCTCACGGTTTTCTCTTGGAAAATAGGAGAGGTGTTTGAATAAATTCAAGGTTAATATATGATGTTCATATCATACCTTAAACACCATATCTCAACTATTTCCAACAAATAAAAATCAAACCATACTCTAAAATATATATATGTATTCGATGAAAATAAAATAAAATAGGAGATGTGTTTCAAAAATTCCAAGATTTTTATATGATGTTCACATCATATATTAAACACCATATCTCAACTATTTTTCAAAAAGAAAAATCAAACCATGGCTTCAAAAAAGCCCTAAACTCACGGCACTTTCAAAAAAAAATTCAAAAGTATTCTGAAAAATTATGATATTTATAATACATGCTTATAATACATTATCAAGCAACAATATCAAATAATATTAACAAAATCATGCTTTGTCATATATAAAAAGAATTAAAGCATAAATCGAAAAAAAAAAACATGCTCCAAAAATTCTGAAATTTTAACAGTAGTCTTAGAACATTATTATAAGCATTTTTCATTCATGGCTTGAGAGAAGTTGATGGCTCCAAAGTCACGAACAAAATGAGGAGCAAACTAGGGTTTTTAAACCAAAAAAAAATTCAAACAAAAATTCCACTCCATTAGGATGGAAGAGGATGATGAATAATACCTTTCTATGGTCTTAGAAAGATTATTTGAGTGTGAGAGAGGTTTGGAAAGGAGGATTTAGAGCTTAAAGTTTGAAGAGCAAAGAGAGAATTTGAAAATTGAGAGAGAAAAATGGTTCTAAGAGAATGAGGCTGCAAGGGACGACTCCTTGATGTATTGGCAGACCTAAGGGCTGTCATTACCCATTTTGGGGTGCTCTTGGTGGTAGTTGGGAGGTGGATTGGTCAAATTACCCGTTTTGGCGTGTTAATACCGACTCTTTAAGTTTTAACGCGCTTTCGATTGATTTCTTGGAACCTTAAGGTTTTATTTTATTAAATAGCATTTAAAAGACTTATTTCAATGTTTATAAAAATTTCATGAAGTTCGGACGTCGTCCGATAAGTCAATTCCGAGTTATCGTGAAAAAGCTGTCGACCATTAATTTATGCTCATTCAAAAAATTCTATTGAACTCTTGAGCTTTCATAATTAATTTGAGTCTTATAAATCATATTTTATTGATTTAGACCTTGGTTCGAGTTTCGGATCGTTCGGGTCAATTTAGGGTTTTCCCGGCATATTTTTCCCGACGTTCGGTTAAGTTCTTCAGGAATTTCTTTCAGAAATTGATTCTTATAATTACTAAATTCATAATAATATATTCCTTCATGATTTTAATTGTTATCATGAATTATCATGGTTAGCATGGACTGGAAGTTGATCCGGCTCGTAAATAGTGCTTTTAAGACTGATTGGGCAAGTATGCCCGAAAATTCTCAATCTTTGGCTTCTCACATGTTTTTGCGAGAGGATTCTAGAAATGAAATCCTTTTGTCAAGATTCATTCTCGATCTTTCATTCTATGTTCAGGCTATTCAGAAAACCCTAATCCGGTAGGACTAGTCACTAGTTTTTGATTTTTCTAGTTTTCGATCTCTGAATCGATTCTAATTCGTTTGGTTGGTTAACTTAAACATAATTAAGGTCTAAGAACCAAAATTAAGTGAATTAAACATCACAAATAAAAGTTTTAAATTTTCAGGTTATCACAAAATTAATTGCAACACGTAGGGGTTTTCTCGTGTTTACCTACGAATCTGTCGAGGTAGAATGGATCAAGACTCGTGCTTTGATCTTCTGGACTGTATCCCAATTGCCTAAACTCTAATGTCGAGTGAGGACAATCTATGGAGAATGCTATAGAAAATCACCCTCTTTCATTCTCTCAAGATTTTCGAAAATCTCACTATTTTGGGAATAGAATTCTCGAAAATTATGGCTTGAGCATTTGCCTTGATTTTCTCTCTCACCTTATATTTATAATTCAACCCTAATTCTATCATGATAGGATTTATGCATATCTAATAAATATAATCATATCACTTAAGATAGAGAGGATCAGTCGAGTCCCAAGAGACTCGAGAGAGAGAGAGGACGATTTCCCTTAGCCAACAGGCCTGGATGGGCCAGCCCAGGGATCAAATGCAAGGAATAAATATGAACCTCAAATAAATTAATTATCTTATGTTCAGCCCAGTACATAAATTAGTTTATAAACATTTATTCATGCCACGAGAGAATAAATGCTGACTTACCCCTTTATTTTCGAAGGTGAGTCGGGCTTGCACTTAGACTTCACAAATCCCCGTATTTAAGATATCGTACGTCCATTAATTATTTACAGCGTTCTGACTGCTTAAAATAATTAATATCTTTAATTCCTTAAGTAGTACCACTAAACCTTATTATTGTACTTGAGATAACTCAACCTACAGGGTTTAGTACCATAAACCTTTTGAGCTCCTTAAGGGGACTTCATCATCCTAAACGGATACGGTGACTCGACACAGGTAACTAGCATGACATACAAACATTGCCACCACCAAGATGCAGAGAATCTTGGGTTATCTCATGTAACCCTCACCCATAGCAAGTCAAAGTGATGGTCAGCAACTCATACTCACCTAATACCTTATCGAGGTTTAGATCAACGTAAGTCTCCGAGATCTAGGTTCTTCACTACGGTCAGATAGAAGAACTCATCTCACTGTGATCCATCAATACGTCAGAGACGTACCGGCATAGACAAGCAACCAAGTCAAGTCACTTCTTATCTACACCGCAGCCTATACCAACAATTCATCCTCAAGTTATCTCAACTGTGATACTTTTAATATCTCATTAAGCTTGACCTATCATACAGACTTCTGTGATCTACAACACACTGTATGATCTAACTTATATATGAGATAAAGGGACATACATATGCAATCAAGTAAACAATTCAGATAAGAGATTGTAATAGTGGTAACAGGAAACATTGTATACCAACTCAACCAAAACTGCTTCCAGTATACAAATCCAACAACCTCCCACTTATACTAAAGCAAAACTTTTAGTATATAATGTGTCTCTCTACTAGCTATTACAAACAACCATCACTTTGCTTCTCCCACTTATACAAAAGTTTCCTTTCTAAGTGGGTGCCATCTTCAGCAATCCAAGTCCTCAAATATGCTCTTCGTAGACTTTTGCGATGCACTCTTCGTGAATGGATCAGCTAGGTTATCCGCAGTACCAATCTTTTCAATCAGCACATCACCTCGTCTAACGATTTCTCGTATGACATGGTACTTTCTCTCTATGTGTTTCGTTGCCTTGTGGGTCCGTGGTTCCTTCGATTTTGCCACTGCACCTGAGTTATCACAGTAAACTATGATACTCTTGGGCAAACTAGGTACCACATCTAGATCCATGGGGTAGTTCTTGAACCATACAACCTCTTTAGCAGCCTCCGAAGCGGCTACATATTCGGCTTCCATGGTGGAGTCCGCAATGCATCGCTGCTTTGCATTCCATCAGGATACGGCTCCTCCTCCCAAGGTAAACACATAGCCTGAGGTAGACTTCTTCTCATCACGGTAAGCTTGGAAATCCGAGTCTAAATAACCCAAAGGCATTAGACTATCTGCATGGTAAACCAGCCTATAATCTCAAGTCCTTTTCATGTACTTGAGTATATGCTTTACCACAGTCCAATGAACTTGTCCAGGGTTAGACTATATCTAGCTACTATGCCTACCACATAGCAAATATCGAGCCTCGTGCATAGCATTGCATACATGAGACTTCCTACGGCGGAAGCGTATGGAACTTGTCTCATTTCATCTATCTCCTTTGCAGTCATAGGTGGCTGCTCCTTAATAAATGAACGCCATGTCTAAAAGGTAGCAATCCTTTCTTAGCGGTCTGCATACTAAAACGAGTAATCACAGTATCAATGTAAGATGCCTGAGATAAGCTCAACATTTTCCTCTTGCGATCTCGATAAACCTTGATCCCAAGAATGTACGCTGCATCTCCTAAGTCTTTCATTTGAAACTGATCGTATAACCAACTTTTTACGTCTGATAACAACTTCACATTGCTGCCAAGTAGAAGGATGTCATCTACGTAAAGTGCAAGAAATACCACATCACCATTGACATCTAAACGATACACATAACTTTCGCTAGGAAACTGGGTAAATCCATAGGACTTTACCATCTCGTCAAAGCGTAAGTTCCAGGATCGTGAAGCTTGCTTAAGCCCATAAATGGACTTCTTAAGCTTCCATACTAGATGCTCTTCACCCTTCACCACATAACCTTCGGGTTGCTGCATATAGATGTCTCTACCTTCTTCGAGGTTACTGTTTAGAAAAGCGATTTTCACATCCATTTTTCCCAAACCTCAAGGTTTAAGTGGGCTGCAATGGCTAGAAGAATTCTGATGGACTTGAGCATTGCTACAGGCGAAAAGGTCTCATCGAAAACGATGCCCTCAATCTGAGTGTACCCTTTCGCCACAAGCCTGGCTTTAAAAGCCGAAACCTCTCCATCTGAATCTCTCTTTCTCTTGTATACCCACTTACTACCTATAGCTTCCTTGCCATCTGGTAGAGGTGTCTTTTCGTATACATCCATAGTCATTATGGACTCAATTTCTAAGTCCATAGCGGTGTGCCATGATCTTGCATCAATGTCTTGTATCGCCTCACCGTATGTCCATGGGTCGATTATTGCATGTTCGCTTCACGGGACTAAACCAAGATTCACCCATGAACATAAATCGCTCGGGTTGACGAACAACCTCCCACTACTGACGAGGCGCCATGGCACAATGGCAACGGTGGGTCTTGTAACTTGTGGTTCTTTATCTTGCATAACTTGTCGGATAGAGCAACTTGTACGGTGGTATCTCCAAAGGAACTCGACCCACTTCAATTTCTTAAATTATCCGTGTCGATCCTCCCACTAGACACGACCATCTCGAACCTTTGGCTTAATCGGTGGTGGAATACGATCATCTTCTAATTCTTGAAGAATGATTTCAACTTTGGATTTATGGTTTTTCATATAATCCTCTTCTAAGAATCGGGCATTAGTGCTAATAATGACCTTCTGATCCTTAGGACTATAGAAATAACCACCCTTCGTTCCTCTAGGATAGCCAATAAACAGCCTTGCTTCATATCTAGACTCCAACTTGTCAGCCTTCTTGTTCAGCACATGTGCTGGACTGCCCCATATCCTTATGTGGCTTAAACTAGGCTTGCGCCCAAACCACAACTCGAAAGGGGTCTTTTCGACTGACTTGGATGGTACTAGATTTAGCAAGTATGCCGCTGTTTCTAAGGCATACCCCAGAACGAAATAGGCAATGTTGCATAACTCATCATTGATCTAACCATTTCTAAGAGAGTCCTATTTCTTCGCTCTGACACACCATTTTATTGTGGTGTGCCTTGTAGTGAAATGGAGGTAATCCCACATCGCACCAAATAGTCCATAAACTCGTTCTCGAGGTATTCGCCATCGCGATCGCACCACGATGACTTGATACTTTACCAAGCTTCGCTCCACTTCCGCCTTAAATTCTTTGAATTTCTCAAAGCATTCAAACATGCGGTGAAGCAGGTATATGTATCCGTACCTTGAGTAATCGTCAATGAAAGTGACAAAATACTCGCACCTTCCACGAGCTTGTGTTGACATAGATCCACCAGTCGAATGGACTAGCTCCAACACTTCTTTGGCTCTATAACCCTTCGCCAAGGGTCCGGTCGACATATTTCCTTCTATACGTGATTCGCAGATCGGGCGGAGTAACTGTGAGATCACCCAACGCTCATTCTTAGCCGCCTTTGGATCCTATTTAGATTGATGTGACCTAATCTAAGATGCCAGAAATGTGGTGTCATCTTCAAAGAAAACTTTCTCTTCGAGGTTTGATGTAGATGCAACATAGTTAAAGGTATTATGTTTGGCGTAAATAGTATAAAGAATTATATAAAGTGCCACCACGCTAACTTCATCATTTCTTATGATAGTAACACCACTATCAAAACAACCGAATATCCATGAATAAATAGTTTCAAATGAAATAAGGTTTCACTAAACTCCGACACATATAAACGCCTTTCAATACTAAAACAGTTCTATCAAAACATAAAGTAACATCTCCGACTGCAACGGCCTCGACTTTCGCCGCGTTGCCCATGAGATCGTTATCTCGCTATCACACAGCTCCTTTGTCCGTAGGAACCCCTGTAAGGTGTAACAAACATGATCAGTCGCACCCGTATCTACTACCCATGAATGAGTAGAACAAGTCGCTAAACATGTTTCCATTACTAAAGCAAATGGCGTACCTTGTGCCTTGAAGCACTTGCCCCTCTCCTTTGGCTTTTTCAAGCCTCCGGTGGCAGACATGTTCTTGCTCCCATTACTCCCACGGTTCCCTTTGCCTCTACCACCTTTGGTGCCCCTTTTTCTTCTTCCATTTTTCAACGGAAAATTTGGGCCCTTAGATGTGCTAGCAAGGGCATGTGCTCCTTTGCCCATGACTCCTTCCGCGGCCACGAGATCATTAAGCAACTGACTAAGTGTATACTCGGTCTTTCTCATGATCGCATTCACGCGAAAATTCTCAAAAGACTTGGGCAGTGTGTTGAGGATGATATCGACCTTGGCTCGCCGTCAATACCTCCTCCCAACCGATCAAGACTATCCATGAGATGAGTCATGGGAGATATGTTCATGGACCGAACTTCCTTCTTCCATCTTACACGCCAAGATTTCTCTCATTGTGTGGAAGCGACTATCCGATCCGATCGCCCAAACTTACTCTCGAGACTTGACCATATTTCGATCCGTCTACCATCGATCGATGTTTGCAATCGCAAGCCTTTGGACATTGTCGTCATCATATAGCACTTGGCCATATTGTTTGACTTATGCCAAAGTCCGCTTGACTCTCGCTCATTAGTCGATCGCCGATAAGGCATCGGGTTTGGGAGTAGTGAGTGTAGGAAATCGATTGTAACCCTCTCCGAGGATCTATCTTAGATGTTTAATTCATCATACATTGATTATATGCCTAGCATGCACCTATATAATTAATTGCAACACGTAGGAGTTTTCTCGTGTTTACCTGCGAATCTGTTGGGGATGAATAGATCAAGACTCGTGCTTTGATCTTCTGGACTGTATCCCGTTTGCCTAAACTCCAATATCGAGTGAGGACAATCTATGGAGAATGCTATAGTCTACTTCCTCACACAGTTTTCGAAAATTCTCACTATATCCAAATAGTAATTCTCGAAAATATGGTTAAGGATCCGCCTTGATTTTCTCTCTCACCTTATATTTATAATGCAACCCTAAACCCTATCAAGATAGGATTTATGCATATCTAATAAATATAATAATATCACTTAAGATAGAGAGGATCAAGTTAGAGTCCCAGTAGGACTCTACATGGAGGGGGACGAAATTCTTCTAAGCAACAGTCTGGATGGGCCAGCCCAGGGATCAAATGTAAGGAATAAAGATGGGTCTCAAATAAATTAATTATCTTATATTCAGCCCAGAACATAAATTAATTCATAAACATTTATTCATGCCACTAGTGAATAAATGCTGACTTACCCCTTTATTTTCGAAGGTGAGTCGGGCTTGCAATTAGACTTTACGAATCCCCGTATTTAGGATATCGTACGTCCATTAATTATTTACAGCTCGATCGCTTAAAATAATTAATATCTTTAATTCCTTAAGTAGTACCACTCAACCTTATTATTGTACTTGAGATAACTCAACCTGCGTGTTTAGTACAATAAACCTTTGAGCTCCTTAAGGGGCGCCATCATCCTAAACGGATACTTGACTCGACACGTAACTAGCATGACATACAAGATCGCCACCACCCAAGATGCAGAGAATTGGGTTATATGTAACCCTCACCTATAGCAAGTCAAAGTGATGGTCAAGAACTCATACTCACCTAATACCTTATCGAGGTTTAGATCAACATAAGTCTCCGAGATCTAGGTTCTTCACGACGGTCGATAGAATAACTCATCTCACCGTGATCCATCAATACGCCGTAGACATACCAAAGATAGACAAGCAACCAAGTCAAGTCACTTCTTATCTACATCAAGACTATACCGACAACTCGTCCTCAAGTTGTCTCACTGTGATACTTTTATATCTCATTAAGCTTGACCAATCATACGCACTTACGTGATCAACAACACACCGTATGATCTAACTTATATATGAGATAAAGGGACATACATATGCAATCAAGTAAACAATTCGATATGAGATTGTAATAGTGGTAACGAGAAACATTGTATACAAGCTCAACCAAACTGCTTTCAGTATACAAATCCAACAATCTCCCACTTACACTAAAGCAAACTTTTAGTATACAATGTGTCTCTACTAGCTATTACAAACAACACCATCACTTTGTGTAATAACCCAAAAATTTAAAACTTTTATTAGTGAGGTTTGAATCACTTAGTTATGAATCTAGAAATGATAAGAATCAATTTCAAGGAATTCTCAAGAACTTAACCGAACACCGGTAAAATATACCGAAAACCCTAATTTGATCCGAACGACCGAAACTCGAACCGAGGGTCTAAATCAATAAAATATGCTTTATAAGACTCAAATTATTTATGAGAGCTCAAAATTCAAGAGAATTTTGAATGGGCATATTTTTAATCGCCGAAGCTTTTCCGCGATAACTGGACTTGACTTATCGGACGACGTCCGAACTTCGTGAAATTTTTATGAACATTAAAATAAGTCTTTAAAGGCTATTTAATAAGATTTAACCTTAAGGTTCCGAGAAATCGTTCGAAAGTGCGTTAAAACTTAAAGAGTCGGTATTAACATACCAAAACGGGTAATTTGACCAATCCACCTCCCAACTACCACCAAGACCACCCCAAAATGGGAAATGACAGCCATTAGGTCTGCCATAACAAGGAAAAAACGTCCAAGAGCAGCCCATTTCACCCTTTCACATTTTGCTCTCATTTTCAAATTTCTCTACACTTTTCAAACCCCAACTCTAAATCCTCCTTCCAACCTTCTAAATCCTCCTTTCCACACACTCAAATAATCCTTCTAAGACCATAGGAAGGTATTATTCATCATCCTTTTCCATCCTAATGGAGTGGAATTTTTATTTTGAATTTTGGGTTTAAAACCCTAGTTTGCTCCTCATTTATTTTCGTGACTTTAGAGCAGTCGTGAATGAAAAATGCTTAGAATGATGTTCTAAGGCTACTGTAAAATTTCATAATTTTTGGAGCATGTTTATTTTTTCGATTTATGTTTTTATTTTAAATATGTTAAAGCATGATTTTGTGAATGTTATTTGATATTGTTACTTGCTAATGTGTTATAAGCATGTATAATAAATATCATAATTTTTCTGTAATTTTTGGATTTTTTTTAAAAGGGCGAGTTATTGGCTTATTTTAAGCTTTGATTTTAATTTTTTGTGGAAAATAGTTGAGATATGGTGTTTAATATATGATGTGAACATCATATATAAATCTTGGGATTTTGAAACACATCTCCTATTTATTTTAAATGGCTTAATAGTATATATATATATATATATATTTGTTGTTTGATTTTTGGTTGAGGAAAATAGTTGAGATATGGTGTTTAGGTATGATTATATGTAGTCTTACATATACAACCATATTGTGAAAGATTGAAATTTTGAATATGTATATGTATATACATGTGAATACCTAAAATAAATAAGGATGAAAAGCATGGGTTTAAATTTTTAATGCATGATATGAAGTGATATTTCATGTTTAGTATATAGTATAAGCATGAAATAATTTTGTGGAATTTAAACACCAAAGCTTGTTGATTTGAAATTGCTTAAAATTACAAAGATTTTAACCTATGGGTTTATTGGATACGTATGCTAATTGTTGCTAATTATCGAAAACGAACCTATGATAGTTAATTATAAACTTAGAATGAGTGGTTGTGATTAAAGTGGATGAATGAAACACTTATTACACACTTACACAATGATTGTGTATTGCATTAGAAATTAGGTTTTCTAATGCTTAGCATAGTTTATGTTGTGTATGGTTTTGTCGATGTTGAATGTTTATGTTTATGTCGAACCGACAAACCAAAACCCGAACGTAAACAACATAATACTATATGAACGAGAATCAGAAAGAAATCACCAATTTCGATAACTTAAGATGGAATAAACAAGAATCGGGTTAGATACGAATTAGGTTTTATTAATGAAAGGATACCCAATCCTACGTTAGAAAAACCAAGAGTCGAGCTAAGACAACTCCTTAGCGAACACAACTCGATAATGAATAACGATTATACGATATATGTAACCTCCCATGAAGTTGTTAAATAGACAATGTCGTAATGTGTAAGCAACGATTCGAACACATGATGTCGATCCATATGTCTCAAAAGCCGAGTTAATATTCTCAAGTACCCCATTTATTCTTAAGTACTAATTACTTACATGATGGCATATGTCCACTGATTTGTAAGTCAACATTCATCTTTTAATTATCGTGCTAATACGACAAGTCGTCACATAACCTACTAGACGAACTATAATTGTTAAGTCTAGTTAGTGGCTTGAGAACTTCCTAATTTACCAATCATAATTTGATTACCGATAACCTATAACGTAATAACGTTATAATAAAACTAAGGTTAAGAGTCACTGATAGACTCGGATTATGTAATTCATAATCAAGTTCACCTATGGACGATGAGGTAATATAGCCCGAGAATCGGGAATGTAGGATAATAGAAATTATCTTAAAACAATCACATTAAATCATAAAGAAACCCTAATTGGGAACTTTAAAGTCGTAATTTATAAACCACCATCGATCGATAGAAAGAACCTAAGAACGGCTATTTTCTTATGCTCTTCGAGGAAGGATACTCAGATTTAGAACCACTTTTTAGCGGTGGGCTTTCTTGAAACGAAATGTTATGCATATCTCAAAGCATGTTTTACAAAGCATTATGAAATATTATCACATGAAATGTTATCGATCGCCAAATGTTTATTTTTTTGTTGTTATCCTATCCGAGATTGGTATATCAATGTGGTATGTGAACGAGTTGGTCCACCAACGTTAAAAAGGTAGTAACGATCGGATCCGACTTAGTTAAGGACTAACTCGGATTGTGTACACGCGGATCGTGTGTTAATGGATCACGGCGACTATGTTATCCGCAATGGAATGAATGAATGAATGATCGACAATCTTCTCAATCAACACATCTCCTCAAAGAAAATGTTTTGCAACGAGTCTAACTATTTCTTATTTGCCGCCTAACTCGATATTATTAACGTATGACATGATACTTTCTCTCAATGTTGTTTATCCCTTTAAACCTATGCGTTATTAAGTAGTTGATTGGTTGATTGCCTTGATTAGTTATGTTTATTTCACCGCTTTATCATACCGGTGGATCCGTGGTTCCTTCGAAAGTCGGGTGCCATTTGCTTCTCACTGTTTCCTTTCTAAGTGGGTGCCAGTTATCAAAAGTTTCAATCAATCCAAGTCATCGAATATGCTCTTCGTAGACTTTTATGCGGCTCTTCGTGAATGGATCAGCTAGGTTATCCGTGACACCAATCTTCTCAATCAACACATCTCCTCGCCTAACGATTTCATGACATACTATTTGTTTCCACCGTGGTTCCTTCGAGTTTGCTATCGCACTGAGTTATCACAATAAACTATGATACTCTTTCTAGATCCATGAGGTAGTTCTCAACCATCCAAAGCCTCCAAAGCTATATATTCGGCTTCCATGGTGGAGTCCGCAATGCATCGCCGCTTTGCACTCACCAGATACGACTCCTCCTCCCAAGGTAAACACATAGCATGAGGTAGAGTTCTTCTCATCATGGTCACTTGGAAACCGAGTCCGAATAACCCAAAGGCATTAGACTATCTGCATGGTAAACCAAATTTATAATCTCGAGTCCTTTTCGTGTACTTGAGTATATGCTTTACCACATCCAATGAGCTTGTCCAGGGTTAGATCGATATCAGCTACTATGCCTACCGCATAGCGTATGTCGGTCTCGACATAGCATTACAGACATGAGACTTCCTACGACGAAAAGTAAGGAACTTGTCTCATTTCCTCTATCTCCTTTGCAATCATAGGTGATCGCTCCTTAGATATAGGAACGCCATGTCCGAAAGGTAGCAATCATTTCTCGGCGGTTTGCATACTAAAACGAGTAATCACAAGATCAATGTAAGACGCCCGAGATAAGCTCAACATTTTCCTCTCATGATCTTGGTAAACCTTGATCCCAAGAATGTACGATCTCCTAAGTCTTTCATTTGAAACCGATCGGATAACCAACTCTTTACGCCCGATAACAACTTCACATTGTTGCCAAGTAGAAGGATGTCATCTACGTAAAGTGCAAGAAATACCACATCACCGCTGACACGTAAACGATACACACAACTTCGCTAGGCAACCGGGTAAATCCATAGGACTTTACCACCTCGTCAAAGCATAAGTTCCGTGATTGTAAGTTTGTTCGAGTCCATAAATGGACTTCTAAAGCTTTCATACTAGATTCTCTTCACCCTTCACCACATAACCTTCGGGTTGTCGCATATAGATGTCTCTACCTTCTTCAAGGTAATCGCTCGTAAAGCGGTTTTCACATCCATTTGCCAAACCTCAAGGTTTAAGTGGTCACTATGGCCAAAAGAATTCGATGGACTTGAGCATTGCTGGCGAAAGGTCTCATCGAAATCGATGCCTCAACTGAAAGTGTACCTTTCTCCACAAGCTTGGCTTTAAAAGTCGAAACCTCTCCATCTCAATCTCTTCCTCTTATATACCCACTTACAACCTATGGCTTCCTTGCCATCCGTAGATGTGTCTTTCGTATACATCCATAGTCGTTATGGACTCAATTTCTAAGTCCATAGCGGTGTGCCATGATCTTGCATCAATGTCTCAGATCGCCTCACCGTATGTCCATGGGTCGATTATTGCCGCTCGCTTCCTCGGGATTAAACCAAGATTCACCCACTAACATAAATCGCTAGGTTGACGAACAACCTCCCACTACGACGAGGCGACATCGCACAATGGCAACGCGGCAAAGAATTGTGGTTCTCTATCTTGCACAACTTATCGAATAGGAGCCACTTGTACGACCGGTATCTCCAAAGTGGAACTCGACCCACTTCAATTTCTCAAGTATCCGTGTCGATCCTCCCACTAGATACGACATCTCGCACTTTCGCTTAATCGGTGGTGGAATACGATCATCTTCTAATTCTTGAAGAATGATTTCAACTTTGATTTATGGTATTTCATATAATCCTCTTCTAAGAATCGGCATTAGTGCTAATAATGACCTTCCGATCCTTAGACTATAGAAATAACCACCCTTTGTTCCTCTAGGATAGCCAATAAACAAATTTTGCATGAGATCTAGACTCCAACTTGTCGCCCTTCTTGTTCAAAGACACGTGTCGGACTTCCCATATCCTTATGTGGTTTAAACCAGCTTGCCCAAACCACAACTTGAAAGCGGGTCTTTCGATCGACTCGATGGTACTAGATTTAGCAAGTATGCCGTTGTTTCAAGGCATACCCCGTAACTAAATAGGCAATTTTGCATAACTCATCATTGATCTAACCATTTCTAAGAGAGTCCTATTTCTTCGCCTAACACACCATTTTGTTGTGGTGTGTCTTGTAGTGAATGGGAGAGGTAATCCCACACCGCACCAAATAGTCCATAAACTCACATCGAGGTATTCGCCACCGCGATCCGACCGCAATGACTGATACTTTTACCAAGCTTCGCTCCACTTCCGCCTTAAATTCTTTGAATTTCTCAAAGCATCTGCTTCTTGCGAATCGTATATGTATCCGCACTCGAGTAATCACAATGAAAGTGACAAAATACTGCATTCTCCACGAGCTTGTGTGGACATAGGTCCACACAGTTAGAATGGACTAGCTCCAACACTTCTTTTGCTCTATAACCCTTCGCTTTGAAGGGTCCGTCGACATCTTTCCTTCTATACAGGACTGTGAGATCACCCAACGCCGAATTCTTAGCCGCCTTTGATCCTATTTAGATTGATATGACCTAATCTTAGATGCTAGAGAAATGTGGTGTTATCTTGCACAAGAAAACTTTCTTCTTAAGGTTTTATGTAGATGCAACATAGTTAAAGGTATTATGTTTGGCGTAAATAGTATAAAGCTAATTATATAAAGTGCACCATAGATAACTTCGTCATTTCTTATGATAGAAACACCACTATAAAAACAATCAATATCCATGAATAAATAGTTTGGAAACGGAATAAGGTTCACTAAACTCCGCACATAGAAAACGCCTTCAATACTAAAACAGTTCTATCAAACATAAAGTAACATCTCCGACCGCAACGGCCTCGACTTTCGCCGCCCCATGGAGATCGTTATCTCGCCATCACATCGCTCCCTTGTACGCAGAACCCTACAAGGTGTAACAACATGATCACCGCACCAGTATCTACTACCCATGAATGAGTAGAACAAGTCGCTAAACATGTTTCACATTAGCTAAAGACGCACTCGAGCCTCGACCTGGGGCACTTAGCCTTCCAATGCCCGCCTCACCGCACTCAAGCATTTGCCATTCTCCTTCGCTTTTTCAAACCGGTAGAGCCTTTTGTATTACTCTCACTCTTTTCTTTAGCCTTAGCATCTCTTGAATTCCACTTTCCTTTTCATCTTCGATGAAGCAATGGTTTTCTTTGTGTGCTGATTAAAGATCGTGGCACCTTTGCCCATTTTGCGTTCTTCCGTTACTAGATCCTTTTGCAATGAATCTAGAGTATAACTCTTATTATAAAGGACTACTCTATAACGGAAGTCATCAAAAGACTTGGGCAAAGTGTTGAGGATCATATCAATTCGACTACGCCATCAATATATCCTCCAACCAATTCGAGCCTCCAAGAGATTGATCATTTGCTTCTACATGGTCATGCACCGAATCGCTTTCCTTCATTGAACTTGACATTATTGATTTTTTCAAATTATGACAAGTGATTCTGTCCGACTTCTCATACGATTTCATGAGATTTAGCCATATTGTGGTCGCATCTTCCATCTCTCGATGTCGGAGTTGCGGGACTCGCACATGGTGACCAAAAGAAGGCATTTTGCTATTCTATTTGATTTGTCCCATTTCTCGTGCTCCTCGCGCCCCTCATCGCAGAGATAAATCGCCTAGAAGTTTGGGATGGGGTGTAGTGAGTACAAATAAATTTTCTTCGGCAGAAGAACAATCTCAATGTTTCGCTTCCACTGATAAAATTTGACCGGATAGAGGATTTTGTGCGCATATTGATAATCTGTAAGAGACATATCCGAAAAGTAATGTAAACACATAAGCATACGATCGCACATAATTGTGAATAATAATATTGTAACCTTTGATAAAACAAGATTAATTGAAACCTCCAATCGCCAAGAAATCCCACAAGAAGGACTTCATGAAGTTGTACTTGAGGTGATGTCTAAGCAATGACCACAATTTTAACAACAGAAATGAATTTTAGAATTGGCATACTCACTAGACCATACCGCCCAATCAAAATTTTTTGTTATCTCATTTTAAATCTATCTCTAGAGAACTTATGAAAAATCGTGATATGCAAGCCACGCGTGTGGACGCTACACATGAAACTCCCACTTCTCAATAGATTAAAATGTTTTATTTAGAAATCTCATCTAACAAACTTATGACAAACAAAGGCAAGCAAGCCATGCGTGTGGACGCCACTCACAAAGCGTATCACTTTGTTTAGAGATCAAAAGTGGAGGCCTCGACCTTTTAATTTTAAAATTAATATGTCGGGTTACTTGCTCGGTCTTTTATTTCAAAAGGTTTGTCCATGCAGATCATGTAATCCTAGCATGCTTTTCTATAAAACTCAACATGTAAAACATGCTCGCAGAATTCTAAGATATGCATTAAAAACGCGATAAACCTAGCATGCTTACTATGCGCATCCAATCACGAAAACATATAAAATGTTTGTTCAAGTAATTTAAACATACATAGCATGCTATCGATAATCTAAACATCCACGACATGCTTTGAACGATAAAAATAAAATAAAATCATTCATCGCGGCCCACTGTGGATCCTCAGATTTCTCGCCTAATTTATTACATAAATTTGCAAAGTACAGCTCTTCAAAACTCAAAAACGGGCCTCACGTGCTCGGCACGGACGGATTCGCAAAACGGATTTGGGCTAAAAATAAAACCGCCGATCGGGCCAAAACTCGAACCATGTAAAAATCGGGTTCGGCCGAATTGGGACGGTCGCCCAAGACGGGTCGGGTCACGCTGGGGCACAGACCCACAAGACACGCCCAAAGACCATCACCGCCCGCCGCCGCCGCCTCCCCGCCGCCCGCCGAGAGCACCGCCCAGATGCCCACCGAGTCCTGCCGAGAGATCCTCCCGCGATGTCGCCACTGCCGAGGCTATCCAGCGCAGCCGGAGCGATCCGCCGAGATCGCCCAGCACCGCTGAAGATCAAGCACAGCTGCGCGCCTTATGCGCTGCCGAGAACTCCACCGAGCTCAGTCGCGCGTTGAGGTTTCTTACGCGAAGATCGCACTGAGGCCGTCGAGCACCGCCGAGAACATCGCGCGAGCTGAGATTTCCGTGCGAGAATCACGCCGAGGCCACCGAGCATTGCCGAGGCCTCGCGCGACATCGCGCGCCCCGTATCGCCCACCGAGGCGCTGGCCAGCCGCTGCGCGACCTCGCTGAGGTTTCTCAGCACCGCCGAGAATTACCGGGCGCCACGCTCGGCCGCCGAAGCGGTGCCGAGGCATCTACACACAAGCGCATGCCCAAAGATGCCCGGCCATCGAGCCATGCCACCGCATCGCGCCTGGCGCCGCCGACGACCGCCCCTATTCACGCACGCCTGCCGAGAAACACGCGCACGCCGGGCGGCGTGTTCGTGAGCACCGGCACGCCAGCGCAGCCGCCGCCCGCACGCCGCCCCGCCGTGGCGTCCGGCTTGTCAGTAGTCTTCCGCCGCCTCGTTCTTCGTGCTTTCATCTTTGTTCTTCTTTACGTATAAGATTTACAAGAAAAATCTAATCTAACCACGAATTTTCTCGTGGTGAAAAACAAAACCGATAAAAATAAAACGAGCCACGATGAACGACATAGATTCACAATTAATTAATTGCGCACGTTATAATCAAACGTGAATTAATCCAACAGAGCCAAGATACTGATCCGAGGCTCTGATACCAATTGTAGGGAAATCTAATTTTAACCCTCTCCCGAGGAACTATCTTGGATGTTTAATTCACCATACATTGATTATATGCCTAGCATGCACCTATATAATTAATTGCAACACGTAGGAGTTTTCTCGTGTTTACCTGCGAATCTATCGGGGATGAATAGATCAAGACTCGTGCTTTGATCTTCCGACCAGATCCCGTTTGCCTAAACTCCAATGTCGAGTGAGGACAATCTATGGAGAATGCTATAGAAAATCGTCTCTACTTCCTCACATAGTAATTCTCGAAAATATGGTTAAGGATACGCCTTGATTTTCTCTCTCACCTTATATTTATAATGCAACCCTAAACCCTATCAAGATAGGATTTATGCATATCTAATAAATATAATCATATCACTTAAGATAGAGAGGATGAAGTTAGAGTCCCAGTAGGACTCTACATGGAGGGGGACGAAATTCTTCTAAACAACAGTCTCGGACGGGCCAAAGAAGGATCAAATGCAAGGAATAAAGATGGCCTCAAATAAATTAATTATCTTATGTTCACCTTTAACATAAATTAATTCATAAATATTTATTCATGCCACTAGAGAATAAATGCCGACTTACCCTTTATTTCCGGCGTGAGTCCGCTTGCAATTAGACTTTACGAATCCTCGTATTTAAGATATCAGACGTCCATTAATCATTTACGCTGCTCGACCGCTTAAAATAATTAATATCTTTAATTCCTTGTTGTACCACTCAACCTTATTATTGTACTTGAGATAACTCAACCTGCAGGGTTTAGTACAATAAACCTTTGAGCTCCTTATGGACATCATCATCCAAAACGGATACTATGACTCAAACAGTAACTAGTACGACATACAAACACTACCACCACCCAAGATGCAGAGAATCTCGGGTTATCTCATGTAACCTCACCCATAGCAAATCAAAGTGATGGTCAAGAACTCATACTCACCTAATACCTTATCGAGGTTTAGATCAACATAAGTCTCGAGATCTAGGTTCTTCACGACGGTCGGCTAGAAGAACTCATCTCACCGTGATCCATCATACGCCAAAGGCTTACCAAAGATAGACAAGCACCCAAGTCAAGTCACTTCTTATCTACACCAAGCCTCATACCGACAACTCGTCCTCAAGTTGTCTCACTATGATACTTTTTATATCTCATTGCTCGACCAATCATACAGACTCGTGATCTACAACACAATCAGTATGATCTAACTTATTTATGAGATAAAGGGACATACATATGCAATCAAGTGAACAATTCAAATAGGAGATTGTAATAGTGGTAACAGGAAACATTGTATACAAACTCAACCAAACTGCTTTCAGTATACAAATCCAATAGTGAGAACAAACATGTGTTCTTCAGCGATAAGAACATATTCCATGTTTCGCTTCAACTCGATAAAATTTTAACCCGAATAGAGGATTTTGTGCGAGCATATTGATAATCTGTAAGAGACATATCCAAAAGTAATGTAAACACATAAGCATACGATCGCACATAATTCGTAATAATAATATTGTAACCTTTGATAAAACAATATTAATTGAAATCTCCAATCGCCAAGGAATCCCACATGCAAGCCACGCGCAGATCGCCACACGAACCCCGACTGCACTAAAATATACATTTTAGTCGCTTAATTTCAATCCATGTCAACTTATCCTTACGACAAATGAAATTAATAATCGACCTTACTTGCACCACATCACTATCGCAAGAAGGAGTTCACGAGAAGTTGTACTTGAGACGATGTCTAAGCAATGACCACGCTTTTAACGCAGAAAATGAATTCTTAGAATTGACATACCACTAGACCATACCGCCCAATCTAAATTCCTTTGTTATCTCATTTTAAATCTATCTCTAGAGAACTTATGAAAATCGCATATGCAAGCCACGCTGTGGACGCTATACATGAAACTCCCACTTCTCAATAGATTAAAATGTTTTATTTAGAAATCTCATCTAACAAACTTATGACAAACAAAGGCAAGCAAGTCATGCGTGTGGACGCCACACAAAGTCATGTATCACTTTGTTTAGAGATCAAAAGTGGAGGTCATGACATTTTAATTTAAAATTAATATGTCGGGTTACTTGCTTAGTCTTTTGTTTCAAAAGGTTTGTCTATGCAGCATCACGAATCCTAGCATGCTTTCTATAGAACTCAACATGTAAAACATGCTCGCAGTAATTCTAAAATATGCTTGAAAACGCAATAAACCTAGCATGCTTACTATGCGCATCCAATCACGAAAACATATAACATGTTTATTCACGTAATTTAAACATACATAGTCGCTTCGATAATTTAAACATCCACGACATGCTTTGAACGATAAAATAAAATAAAATCGCTCATCGCGCCCACCGTGGATCCAATACTTCCTACCTAATTTATTACATAAATTTACAAAGCATGATCTTCAAAATCTCGAAAACGGGCCTCGCGTGTACGGGCACGGATCGGATTCGTCAAAACTGGATTTGGGTTGAAAAATTGAAAACGGGCCGGATCATTGGAACGGGCTGAACCGGGTCAAAAATTTGGAACCGGGTCGAAAAATTAGATCTGGGCTGAAAATTGGTCGTACGAACCGGCCGGGTTAACCCAAATCAAACCGACGGTCAAGATAGGGCCGGGCTGCCAGGGCACAGCCCATGCGCACGCCCAGTCTCGCGCGCCGTCGCCTAGCCCTCGCGTCTCCTGCCGAGAAGACGCCGTCGAGTCGCCGAGGGACGCTGTCGGAAACCCCTGCCGAGACATGCCCTGCCTGGCCGAGAACTCGCGCTGCCACCGGACGCCGCCGAGAATCGCATGTAGGTCCACAGATTGAGCGCGCCACACCGCGCGCCATCTTGCCAGGTCCCACCGAGACCCATCGCCGAGCGCTGCCAGGGCATCTGCGTGAAAATCGCACGCCCCGCGTCGCTCAGCCCTCGAGCACTTTGAGGTTTCCTGTGCGAGAATCACGCTGAGACCGCTGAGCGCTCTCCGTGCTACCCGTCAAGGCACCTGCGCGCGCTGTCGATGGATGCTGAGGTTTCTACGCGTGAGGTCGTCGGGCGTTGCCGAGCCTGACTCATCGAGGCGTGCCGAGCCACATCGCCTGCTGCTGCCGAGACCTCGTTGAGGTTTCCCATCGCAATGTGCCGAGATCCGCCGAGCGCGCACGCTCAGCACCGAGCGATGCCGAGGTATTCGCACGGTAAGCGCACGCCTCACGCCCGCCGCCGAGCCATGCCGCCGGTCTTGTCTCGCATCGCCCGCGACGCCGCCGCGGTTATCGCCCGTCCGACGAAGCTCGCCGAGAAAACACGCACACGCTGGCAAGAGGTTCGCGAGCGCCGCAAGACGCCAAGATGCGATGCCGCCGCACGCCGTCACCGTAAGGCCCGATTTTTCGTGACCTTCCATCGCCTCGTTCTTCGTGCTTTCATTCGCTTTCTTTACAGATAAGATTACAGAAAAATCTAATCTAACCACGATTTTCTCGTGAAAACAAAACCGATAAAAATAAACGAGCCACGATGAACCATGTATTCACAATTAATTAATTACGCACGCTACAATCAAACGTGAATTAATCCAACGAGCCAAGATATCGATCCTGTGCTCGATACCAATTGTAGGAAATCGATTTTAACCTCTCCCGAGGATCTATCTCGGATGTTTAATTCACCATACATTGATAATATGCCTAGCATGCACCTATTAATTAATTGCAACACGTAGGGGTTTCGTGTTTACCCGTGAATCTGTCGAGGTAGAATGGATCAAGACTGCGTGCTTTGATCTTCCGGATCGTATCCCGATCGCCTAAACTCCAATGTCGAGCGAGGACAATCTATGGAGAATGCTATAGAAAATCACCCTCTTTCCTTCTCTCAAGATTTTCGAAAATCTCACTATTTTGGGAATAGAATTCTCGAAAATTATGGCTTGAGCATTTGCCTTGATTTTCTCTCTCACCTTATATTTATAATGCAACTCTAATCCTATCATGATATGATTAATACATATCTAATAAATATAATCATATCACTTAAGATAGAGAGGATCAAGCTGAGTCCCAGTAAGACTCTGAGAGAGAGAGGGACGATTTCCCCTTAGCCAACAGGCCTGGATGGGCCAACCCAGGGATCAAATGCAAGGAATAAAGATGGGCCTCAAATAAATTAATTATCTTATGTTCAGCCCAGAAAATAAATTAAAACATTTATTCATGCCACTAGAGAATAAATGCTGACTTACCCATTTATTTTCGAAGATGAGTCGGGCTTGCACTTAGACTTCACGAATCCCCGTATTTAAGATATCAGACGTCCATTAATTATTTACAGCTGCTCGACCGCTTAAAATAATTAATATCTTTAATTCCTTAAGTAGTACCACTCAACCTTATTATTGTACTTGAGATAACTCAACCCGCGGGGTTTAGTACAATAAACCTTTGAGCTCCTTATGGGACGCCATCATCCTAAACGGATACTTGACTCGACATAGGTAACTAGCATGACATACAAGACCGCCACCACCCAAGATGCAGAGAATCTGGTTATCTCATGTAACCTCACCCATAGCAGTCAAAGTGATGGTCAAGAACTCATACTCACCTAATACCTTATCGAGGTTTAGATCAACGTAAGTCTCCCGAGATCTAGGTTCTTCACTACAATGATAGAAGAACTCATCTCAAGATGATCCATCAATACGCCGAGACGCATCAAGATAGACAAGCAACCAAGTCAAGTCACTTCTTATCTACACCAAGAGCTTATACCGACAACTCGTCCTCAAGTTGTCTCACCTGTGATACTTTTTATATCTCATTAAGCTTCGACCAATCATACGTACTCGTGATCTACAACACACTATATGATCTAACTTATATATGAGATAAATGGACATACATATGCAATCAAGTAAACAATTCGTGATATGAGATTGTAATAGTGGTAATAGGAAACATCAGTATACAAGCTCAACTAAAATCGCTCAAAGATACAAATCCAATGTAAATTATTGTTTGATGTTTGATATTTATGTTAAAATTATATACTTAGGCTTAGTGATAGATTTTCTAATTTTTAAATTGATATAATTATGAAGATTTTTGATTAGTAGGATTTGTAAGAATGAATCAGAATCGTGAGTGGATATACAAGCGTTTCCTTGATTATGACAGTTTCAATCACAATTTTCTTTCGGGACTTGAAACATTAACTCAATTTTCAACAAATCAACCGAAGTTTATGGATGGGGATAAAATTAGGTGCCCATGTAAGAAATGTGATAATAAATGATACCATTTCAGTAATTTTGTGTAATCTTGAGCGCATATTTCTACCAAGTTTTTTCGACTCAATGGAGCACTTACCAGTCCATTTGACTGATGAAGCTCGCCTTGCAGGTCCAATTCAATATCGATGGATATATCTATTTGAGTGGTATTAATCCTATATATATATATGTATATCGTTTCTGGTTCATCTTACACGTATTAATATAAATTATCAATAATTATAAGTATTTAAGAAAGTTGAAAAATAATGTAAGATACAAGGCTACAGTTGAAGGATCTATATCCAATGTCTATTTAGTGGAAGAAGCATCCATTTTTTGTTCCTATTATTTTGAAGACCATGTTAATACGAGGTTAAGGAATATACCTCGTAACTACGATGGAAAAATCTTCAATGGTGATCCAAATTTACCTTTAATATTCAAACGAACTGGACGTCCTCTTGGTAAAATGTTGACAAGATATTTGGATGATATCGAATACAATGCCACACACACATTCATTCTACTCAACTGTAATGAAGTTACAGAAACATATCTTAAGTGAGTATCAAATTAAGTAGTCTTTTTCTTTTCAATATATGTTTATTTTTATCTGACATGTATAATTATTATTTTTTGAAGATTGTTTGAGGAACAAATGCGAGCAACAAATTCATTATCGTCTGAATATGATCTTGGTATAAAAATTGACAAGGAATTTGCTGATTGGTTCAAAGCATATGCAAGATGTAACAACACTGTGAATAAATATATCAAGGATCTTGCAAAAGGACCTCTATTAGAGGTTAAAACATATCCCGTATATCTTATCAATGGATACAGATTTCACACGACAGTGCACGGGGTTCACCGAGCCACTATGAATAGTGAAGTTTGCATAAAGGGCAAGATTTATAATAGTGATAAGTTGGACTTTTATGGGCGTTTGTTGGTGGTTTGTGTGTTGGAATATCGAGTTCTGCAAATGAAAACAACGACCTTATTCAAATGTGAGTGGTTAGACCCATCAGCTTCTGGGACATTAGTGCATAGAGACTTCAAATTAGTGTCTATAAATCACATGCGTAGGTACAATAAGTTAGAACCATTTGTCCTTGCAAATCAAGTTATTCAGGTGTACTATTGTTCGTATCCAAATTTGAACCAAGCAACGAAAGATTGTGTGGATTTGTATATCGAAAGCGCTTTGGTTGAGATTGTATACAATGTTTCCTACCACTATTACAATCTCCTATCCGATTTGAATACTTGATTGCATATATCCGTGTCCCCTTATCTCATATATAAGTTAGATCATACAAAGGTGTAGAAGATCACGTGTCCGTATGATTGGTCAAGCTTAATGAGATATAAAAGTTTCACAACCGAGACAACTTAAGGACGAGTTGTCGCTTAGCCGCAGATAGATAAGAAGTGACTTGACTTAGTTGCTTGTCTATGCCGGTACGCCTCGACGTATCAAGGATCACAAAGAGATGTGTTCTTCTTCTCGACCGCCGTGAAGAACCAAGATCTCGGTGACTTACGATGATCTAAACCTCGATAAGGTATTAGGTGAGTATGAGTTGTCACCATCACTTTGACTTGTTATGAGTGAGGGTTATAGTTCTAACCCAAGATTCTCCGTGATCTTCGGGTGGTGGCAAAGGTTTGTATGTCACACTAGTTATCTCAGACGAGTCACCGTATCCGCTTAGGATGATGACGCCCCTTAAGGAGCTCAAAAGGTTTATTGTACTAAACCCCGCAGTTGAGTTAGCTCAAGCACAATAATAAGGTCGAGTGGTACTACTTAAGGAATGAAGTTATTAATTATTTTAAGCAATGATTGCTATAAATAATTAGTGGACGCTCGATATCTTAAATACGGGATTCAGAATGTCTAAGTGCAAGCCCGACTCAACTTCGCAATAAAGGGTAAGTCAAGATTCTTTCTCTAGTGGCATGATCGAATGTTTATAAATTAATTTATGTTCGGCCGAACATAAGATAATTAATTTATTTGAGGCCCATCTTTATTCCTCAGATTTGATCCTGGCCGGCCCATCCAGTTCGTAGAACTCGTGGAAATCGGCGCCCTATAAGCTCTCAAAGGAAAGATTTTATTCTCATCATCCTACAAGGATGTTATTATATTTATGGTATATGCATAGATCCTTTCCATATAAGATTATGGTAATAATCCTAGATGTATGGTAATAATCCTAGAAGTATGGTAATTTTCCATAAAGGCTATGGTAATTTCCATATAGGATTATGGTAATTTATACGGGATTAAGGTAGTGCATTATAAATATAAGGTATGAGATAAAGTCTAGGTTAATGCTTAATTATTGAGAGCATAATTTTCGCCCATCATAGTGTGTGATTCTAAAATCGCTTGAGCTCAGGTGATTTTCCATGCATTCTCCATAGCTCGTCCTCACCGACGCTGGAGATTGGGTATCCGGATACAGCCCGTATGGTCAAAGCACGAGTCTCGACCGCTCGATCCGCTCATCCCGCTCGATCCACCTCGATGCATCCAAAGGTAAACACGAAAAACCCCAACGTGTTGTAATTAATTATATAGACGCATGCTAGGAATATAATCAATGTATGGTGAATTAAATATCCAAGATAGATCCTCGGGCAGGGCTGAACATATGTTTTTCCCTAAATTGGTATCGAGCCCTGATCGTAATCTCGCTCGCTGGATTAATTCACGCTGATTATTACGCGCGCTTAATTAATTGTTGATCCGCCGCTCATCGTGGCTCGCTTTTGTTTTTGTTAGGTTTTGTTTTTTTCACCACGAGAAAATCCGTGGTTAGATTAGATTTATTTTCCTCAGAATCTTATCCGTAAAAGAAGAACGAAGACGAAAGCACGAAAGACGAGACGATGGGAAAACAGGCTCGCGCGTGTCCTCGATGGTTTCGCGAGCAAGCATCGCGGTCGCAAGCACGATTACGAGGGCGCAGCGGACACGGCCGAGGCGAGGCAAGAGCCTCGGCGGACGCTGGCAAGAGCCTCGGCAGCCGGCAGCGCGGCGGCGCGGTAGCGCGGCAGCGACGGGCGACGCGGGCGCGCTGAAACCTCAAAGTGGCCGAGACCACTGGCGCATCATGCGCCGACAACAGCCGCGAGCGCCAAGCGAGCGCGTATGGGCGCGAGGGTAGGCGACGCGGCGGCACGGCTCGGCAGCCGGGTGCGGGCGCGCTGCTGCTGGATGCCTCTCGCACCACCGGCGCCGGCGTGTTTCGCCGGCAGCGCTTCGGCAATGACCGCGGGTGGTGCGCGAGCAAGCGCTGGGAACCTCAAACCACGCGGGGTTGGGCGGCGGCTGGGCGACGCTGGGCACGCGATTGCAGCAGACGCCCGACACCGGGCAACGTGGCTCGGCAATACGCAGATGCGAAGCCGACGGGTCACGGCCGCCGCGACCGCTGGCGGAGCCCGCGAGGCACGCAGTGGTGCACGCATGGTCGGGCGGCGATCGGGCCGTGCCTCAGCACGCTGCCCAAGACTTTTTGGGCCAACCCGCCCAAACCCGCCTGCACCCGATTTTCGTGCCCAAACCCGCTTTTCCACCGATTCCAGATTTTAGGCCCGATCCGCCCAAATCCAGCTTTTGATTTAATCCGTCCGTGCCTGCACGCGAGGTCTGTCAAGTTTAATTGCATTTTGCAATTCTATGTAATAGATTAGGCAAGAAAGTGTGTTCCACGAGCGGCCACGATGAACGCTTTTTTTTTTTTTTTATCGCTCATCGCATGTCGTGGATGTTTAAATTATGCAGTAGATGCTATGTATGTTTAAATTACGCTGACAAACCTTTAAGTGTTTTACGATTTTAAATGCGCATAGTAAGCATGCTAGGTTTATCGCTTATCAAGCATATTTTAGAATTCGCATGAGCATGTTTTACATGTCGAGTTCTATAGAATAGCATGCTAGATTACGTGATCCGCATGGACAAACCTTTGAATAAAAAGACTACAAGTAACCCGACATATTAATTTTTCAATTAAATGTCAAGACCTCCACTTTTTGATCTCTAAATTAAGTGAGACGACCGTGAGTAAACGCCAACACGCGCGGCTTTGCAGCACTGCTTATCACAAGTTTGTTAGATGAGATTTCTAAATAAAACATTTTAAATCTATTGAGAAGTGGGAGTTTCATGTAAACGCCCACACGCGTGGCTTGTATGTGCGATTTTCATAAGTTCTCTAGAGATAGATATAAAATGAGATAACAAAAGAATTCGAATTGAAGCTGTATGGTCCGAGCGAGTATGTCAATTCTAAGAATTCATTCTCTCATTGTTAAAATTATGGTCAATACTAGACATCACCGAGTACAACTTCCCGCCAAGTCCCTTCATGATAGTGATGTGGTTCAGTAAGGTCCAATCGTTAATTTCATTTATCATAAGGATAAGTAGACACGGATTAAAATTAAACCACTAAAAGGTATATTTTAGTCCGGTCGAGGGGTTCATGTGTAAACGCCCACACGCTGGCTTGTATGTGGATTCCTTGGCGATTGGAGGTTTCAATTAATATTGTTTTATCAAAAGGTTA
This sequence comes from Salvia rosmarinus, assembly GCA_036937905.1. NCBI lineage: Eukaryota > Viridiplantae > Streptophyta > Magnoliopsida > Lamiales > Lamiaceae > Salvia > Salvia rosmarinus. The sequence goes on from JAODLM010000140.1 coordinate 83,296, forward strand.
CAATATTATTGTTACGTAATTATATGCGATCGTATGCTTATGTGTTTACATTATCGCTTCGATATGTCTCTTACGCCGATTATCAATATGCTCGCACAAAACCGCTATCCGTCCAATTTTATCGAGTGGAAACGAAACATGGAATATGTTCTTATCACCAAGAACACATGTTTGTTCTCACTATTCCTAAACCCGATGCCCTTATCGACGATCGACTAACGAGCAATGAGAGTCAAGCGCACTTTGAATAAGTCAAACAATACGGCTAAATGCTATATGATGACTACTATGTCCAAAGGCTTGCATACGCAAAGATCACCGATGGTAGACGCGATCGATATTTGGTCAAGTCTCGAGAGTAAGTTTGGGCAATGGATCGACAACCGCCCACACAATGAGAGAAATCTCATGTAAGATGGAAGAAGGAAGTTCGTCCATGAACATGTCTCCCACACGACTCATCTCATGGATAGTCTTGATCAGCCAGGGAGGAGGTATTGACGCGGGCCAAGGTCAATATCATCCTCAATACACCGCCCAAGTCTTTTGAGAACTTTCGATAAATGCGATCATGAGCAAGACCGAGTTTACACTTAGTCGGCTGTTTAATGATCTCGTGTCATGGAAGGAGTTATGGGAAAAGGAGCACATGCTCTGCTAGCACATCTAAGGGCCCAAAATTTTCATTGCAAAATGGAAATAGAAAAGGGTACCAAAGGTGGAAGAGGCAAGGCAAATAGTGGGAGTAATGGAACAAGAACATGGTTGCCACCGAGGCTCAAGAAGCCAAGAGAGAAGGGCAAGTGCTTCAAGCGCGTAAGATCGGGCATCAGGCCAAGTGCCCTATGCTCAAGCTCAAGGTACGCTGCTTGCTTTAGTAACGGAAACATGTTTAGCGACTTGTTCTACCCATTCTGGGTAGTAGATACGGCGCAACCGATCATGTTTGTTACACTCGCGGGGTTCCCGCGACAAGGGAGTCGTTGATGGCGAGATAACGATTCCATGGGCAACGCGCGAAAGTCGAGGCCGCTGCTTGGAGATGTTACTTTATGTTTTGAGAAACAGCTTAGTTTTAAAAGACGCTTTATATGTGCCGGATTTTCATGGAACCTTGTTTCTGCTTTCAAATTATTTACTCATGGATATTCCGTTATTTTTGATAGTGGTGTTTCTATCATAAGAAATGACGGTTATCTATGTCAGCACGTTATATAATTCGCTTTATACTATTTCGCAAAACATAATACCTATAACTATGTCAGATCTTCATCAAACCCTAAAAAGAGAAAGTTTTCTTCAGAACATGATACTACTTTTCTCTCGGCATCTTAGATTAGGTCACATCAATCTAAATAGGATCCAAAGACCTGCTAAGAATGGAGCTGGTAATCTCACTACATTCGCTCCCGCCCACGAATCCTCAGATAGAAGGTAAGATGTCACCAAACCCTTCAAAGCGGCGGATTATAGAGCCAAAGAAATGTTAGAGCTAGTCCTTTCGACCGTGTGGACCAATGTCCACACAAGCTCGTGGAGGGTACGGTATTTTGTCACTTTCATCGACGACACTAAGGCACGGATACGTATACCGCTTCACCGCAAGTCCAATGCTTTGAGAAATTCAAAGAGTTTAAGGCGGAAGTGGAGACGGTTAGCTAGTAAGAGTATCAAGTCATCATGGTCTGATCGCTGTGGCTAATACCTCAAGAACGAGTTTATGGACTATCATGGAAGTGGGATTACATCCCAACAAGACTTCACCGGGCACACCACAACAAAATGGTGTCTGAATGAAGAACAGACTCTTTTGGAAATGGTTAGATCTATGACGAGTTATGCTACATTGCCTATTTCGCTCGGGGTATGCCTTAGAAACCTGCATACTTGTCGAATCTAGTACCATCAAAGTCACCGAAAAGACCCTTTCGAGTTCCGGGTTTGGCGAAGCCCGCTTTAAGCCACATATGATATACAAGGCCTAAGCACACGTACCGAACAATTAGGCCGATAAGTTGAGGCTAGATCCGACGCAAGGTCGTTTATCGCTATCCTAGAGGAACGAAGATGGTTTATTCTATAGTCCCAAGGATCAAGGTCATTATTAGACTAATGCTCGATTCTTAGAAGAGGACTACATGAAAATCATAACCAAAGTTGAAATCATCCTTCAAGAATTAGAAGATGATCGTATTCCACCACCGACAGCCAAAGGTACGAGATGTCGAGTCTAGTGGGAGGATCGACACCGATACTTCAAGAAATTGAAGTGGTCGAGTTCCACCGGAGATACCGACCGCATGTGGTATCTACCCAAAGAAGTTGTGCAAGATAGAGAACCAAGTTAATGCACCCACCGCTTTCATTGTGTCTATAGCACCTGTCAGAGTGGGAGGGTTGTTCGTCAACCCAAGCGATTTATGTTCGTGGGAGAATCTTCTGATTTAGTACCGTAAAACGAACATGCGATAATCGACCCATGGACTATTATAGAGGCGTTATAAGACAATGATGCAAGATCATGGAACTTACGTTGACGAGGTGGTAAAGTCCTATGGATTTACCCATTGCTCAACGAAAGTTGTGTGTATCATTTAGATGTCAACGATGATGTGGTATTTCGTGACTTTATGTAGATGACATTCTTCTATTTGGCAACAATGTGAAGTTGTTATCGATAAATAGTTAGTTATCCGATCCGCTTCAAATGAAAGACTAAGGAGATACAGCAGACATTCTGGGATCAAGGTTTATCGAGATCGCAAGAGGAAAATGTTGAGCTTATCTCGCATCTTGCATTGATACCGTGACTACTGCTTTAGTATGCGCATCGCCTAGAAAGGATTGCTACTTTTCGTATACGGCGCCTTTTATTCAAGGAGCAACTACTGACCGCAGCGAGATAGAGGAAATGAGACAAGTTCCCAAGTTTCCGCCTTTAGAAGTCTCATGTATGCAATGCTATGCACGAGGCTCGATATCTCCGTGCAAGAGTATAGTAGCGACATCGCCTAACCTCGACAAGCACATCGATCGCAAAGAAGCATATACCGGCACCGAAAAGGACCTCGAGATTATAGGCTAGTTTACCATGCAGATAGTCTAATGCCTGGGTTATATGCACTGGATTTCCAAGTCCGACCGTGATAAGAATAAGTCCACCTCGCACTATGTGTTTACCTTGTGAGGTGGAGCCGATCCTCAAGCTGAGTGCAAAGCAATGATGCATTGCGGACTCTACCATGGAAGTTTAACATGTAGCCGCTCAAGGCTACTAAGGAGACGGTATGGTTCAAGAACCACTCAAGGATCTAGATGTGGTACCGGTTTGCCCAAGAGTATCATAGTTTATCGTGATAACTCGTGTGCAATGGCAACCTCAAGGAACCACGGACCCACAAGGCGACTCAAACACATAGAGAGAAAGTACCATGTCATACGAGAAATCGTTGAGACGGGGACGGCCGATTGCAAAGATTGATACGATAGATAACCCAGCGGATCCATTCACTAAAGCCCGCAAGAATAAGTCTACGCCGGGACGCTAGAGGGCTTGAATTATGCTTAGATGGCACCCACTTAGAAAGGAAACTTTGTATAAGTGGGAGAAGCAAAGTGATGGTTGTGTAATAGCTAGAGAGACACATTGTATACTAAAAGTTTGCTTTAGTATAAGTGGAGATTGTTGGATTTGTATACGAAAGCGCTTGGTTGAGATTGTATACAATGTTTCTCGTTACCACTATTACAATCTCCTATCCGATTTGAATACTTGATTGCATATATCTGTGTCCCCTTATCTCATATAAGTTAGATCATACAAGGTGTAGAAGATCACATAAGTCCGTATGATTGGTCAAGCTTAATGAGATATAAAAGTTTCACAACGAGACAACTTAAGGACGAGTTGTCGGTTTAGCCGCAGATAGATAAGAAGTGACTGACTTAGTTGCTTGTCTATGCCGGTACGCCTCGACGTATCAAGGATCACATGAGATGTGTTCTTCTTTCCGACCGCCGGAAGAACCAAGATCTCGTGACTTACGATGATCTAAACCCGATAAGGTATTAGTGAGTATGAGTTGATGTCCATCACTTTGACTTGTTATGAGTGAGGTTATAGTTCTAACCCAAGATTCTCCGCATCTCGGGTGGCAAAGGTCAGATGTCACGCTAGTTATCTCAGACGAGTCACCGTATCCGCTAGGATGATGACGCCCCTTAAGGAGCTCAAAGGTTTATTGTACTAAACCCCGCAGTTGAGTTAGCTCAAGTACAATAATAAGGTTGAGTGGTACTACTTAAGGAATGAAGTTATTAATTATTTTAAGCAATGATTGCTATAAATAATTAGTGGACGCTCGATATCTTAAATACGGGATTCGTGAATGTCTAAGTGCAAGCCCGACTCAACTTCGATAATAAAGGGGTAAGTCAAGATTCTTTCTCTAGTGGCATGATCGAATGTTTATAAATTAATTTATGTTCTGGCAACATAAGATAATTAATTTATTTGAGGCCCATCTTTATTCCTCTGATTTGATCCTGGCCGCCCATCCAGTTCAGTAGCTCATCGTGGAAATCGGCACCCTATAAGCTCTCAAATGAAAGATTTTATTCTCATCATCCTACAAGGATGTTATTATATTTATGGTATATGCATAGATCCTTTCCATATAAGATTATGGTAATCATCCTAAATGTATGGTAATAATCCCGAAGTATGGTAATTTTCCATAAAGGCTATGGTAATTTCCAAATAGGATTATGGTAATTTCCATATGGGATTAAGGTAGTGCATTATAAATATAAGGTATGAGATAAAGTCTAGGTTAATGCTTAATTATTGAGAGCATAATTTTCGCCCATCATAGTGTGTGTGATTCTCAAAATTGCTTGAGCTTGGGTGATTTTCCGCATTCTCCATAGCTCGTCCTCACCGACGCTGAGATTGGGTATCCGGATACACCCGTAAGGTCAAAGCACGAGTCTCGACCGCTCGATCCGCTCATCCCGCTCGATCCACCCGACAGCATCCAAAGGTAAACACGAGAAAACCCCAACGTGTTGCAATTAATTATATAGACGCATGCTAGAATATAATCAATGTATGGTGAATTAAATATCCAAGATAGATCCTGGGCTAGGGCTAGACATATGTTTTCCTACGTATCAGTGGAAGTGTAAAGTCAAAGCAAGATCTAATATTGAGTTTCCTCTAGATCAACATTAGATCTACCATTTCAAGAAGATGAAATGAAAATGACAGACATAGAAATGACAATAGATGATGATATTAATCTAATTCATCCACGAGGTGGGACGATAGACATTGATGAGTCCGAGGGTGAAACAGATGAAGATATAGTGTTTTCAAATTAAGAAAATATCAAAATTGATGATGATTTATCGAATAATGAGTAGTGACAGATTTATTTATATTTAATTCACTTTGAACTCATATATTGAATAACCTCATATAGTAATAATTTGTTATTAATTTGTTTTTTCAAATATTGCTATTTTGGATATGAATCGTAGACGTGGACGTTCTAGAGGTGGGCGTTATGGTGGATGTGCCTCTAGTTCGTCCCAGATAGACTCATCACCATCATTTGCGCTATCATCACCTTCAGACGTATGTGATGCATAGCTAGACATTGAAAGAAAGTGTCGAGGATTCCACTTGAGAGGACTCCTCGCGGGTTCGTTATTTATTATTTATATTTTATAATTTATTTCATTATAAAAGTAAAAATAACATATTTTTCATGTGATTATTTAATAGGACCATAACACTTCATCGACATTTTTTGAGGGTTATTACTTCATCTTTTAGGATAATTCCGAACCCGACAGGATATAACTGGATGTGTACTTCTCAAGATGTGAAGGATATGTACTTTGATGAGTTTCGGGTTAGTAATTTTGTGTCATTTTTGAGTTTTTTGTTATATACGAATTGTTTGTTGCTAAATTAACATATAAAAATTGTATGTTTTTTAGAAAGTATATTCATTGCCTAAGGCGTGGGAGCATGAAGTGCGCACCTTATGGCAGCAGAGGGCGCACGTCAGATTTTCCGACCATCTACACGATGTGAAGGCTTGTCGGCTACCCAATAATAAAGGGAATTATGATGAGTTATGGACGAGTCTACGTGCTTACTTGGATAGACGTGACGTGATTCAGAGGTTCGAGACGGCGAGGAGGTCTAGGATGTCTGAGCCAGATGGACCTGACACTGGGATTAGCAAGCATTTGTAGGGAAATCTGATTTTGACCCTCTCCCGATGATCTATCTTGGATGTTTAATTCACTATACATTGATTTTTTTGGTCAATTTAATACATAAATTTTAAAGGTCACACATGTAGGAACTCTCGAACCCGAGACCTTCGCCTCTGGCATTAACCACTTCTACCACTCAGCCAACACACACACACTCACCATACATTGATTATATACCCAGCATGCACCTATATAATTAATTGCAACACGCTGGTGTTTTCTCGTGTTTACCGCGAATTTGCCAGTAAGGATTGATCAAGACTCGCTTTGATCTTCTCGATCGTATCCCGATTGCCAAACTCCAATGTCGAGCGAGGACAATCTATGGAGAGTTTTGCAGAATTGCCTCTCACCTTATCGAAAGTTTTCAAAATTCCAAGCTTGAGAAGTATGGATTTCAAAATTTCACTATTAGGATTGTTGTTCGATTTTCTCACCTTCTATTTATAACGCAACCCCAAATCCTATCATGATAGGATTTATGTATATCTAATAAATATAATAATATCTCTTAAGATAGAGAAGATCAAAACAGTAGTCCCAAGGGGACTCTTAAGGAGGTGGACGATTTTTCATAGCTCCAGTCCGACGGGCCAAATTCCAGGATCAAATGCAAGGAATAAAGACGGCCTAAATAAATTAATTATCTTATGTTCACCTGTAACATAATTAATTCATAAACATTTATTCATGCCACTAGAGAATAAATGCTAACTTACCCTTTATTTTCGGGTGAGTCGGCTCGCACTTAGACTTAACGAATCCCTCGTATTTAAGATATCAGACGTCCATTAATTATTTACGCCGCTCGATCGCTTAAAATAATTAATTACTTTAATTCCTTATAGTACCACTCAACTTTATTATTGTACTTGAGATAACTCAACCCGCAGGTTTAGTACAATAATCCTTTGAGCTCCTTAAGGGACGCCATCATCCTAAACGGATACTTGACTCGACACAGTAACCAGCATGACATACAAGCACTACCACTACCCAAGATGAAGAGAATCTGGTTAACTCATGTAACCCTCACCCATAACAAGTCAAAGTGATGGTCACCACCATACTCACCTAATACCTTATCGAGGTTTAGATCAACGAAGTAATCGAGATCTAGGTTCTTCACGACCGCCGACAGAAGAACTCATCTCACCGTGATCCATCAATACGCCGTAGACGCACAAAGATAGACAAGCAACCAAGTCAAGTCACTTCTTATCTATATCGCAGCCTATACCGACAACTCGCCCTCAAGTCGTCTCACCGTGATTCTTTTATATCTCATTAAACTTGACCAATCATACGCACTTCGTGATCTATAACACATCGTGATGATCTAGCATATATGAGATAAAGGACATACATATGCAATCAAGTAAACAATTCGTGATATGAGATTGTAATAGTGGTAACAGAATCATTGATACAAGCTCAACAAAACTGCCCAAGATACAAATCCAACAATCTCCCACTTATACTAAAGCAAACTTTAGTATACAATGTCTCTCTACTAGCTATTACAACAACACCATCACTTTGCTTCTCCCACTTCTACAAAAGTTTCTTTCTAAGTGGGTGCCATCTTGCGCAATCCAAGTCCTCGAATATGCTCTTCGAGAATTTTATGGCAAGCTCTTCGTGAATGGGTCAGCTAGGTTATCCGCAATATCAATTTTCTCAATTAGCACATCTCATCGCCCAACGATTTCAGATGACATGGTACTTTCTCTCATGTGTTTAGTTGCTCAGGGTCCGTGGTTCCTTAGAGTTTGCACATCGCACTCGAGTTATCACAAAGAAACTATGATACTGGGCAAACCAGTACCACATCTAGATCCATGAGGTAGTTCTCGAACCATACACCCGGCTTCCATGGTAGAGTCCGCAATGCATCGCCGCTTGCACTCACCTCGGATACGGCCTCCTCCCAAGGTAAACACATACCGAGGTAGACTTTTTCTAATCACGTCACCGAAATGAAGTCTCAATAACCCAAAGGCATTAGACTATCCGCTGGTAAACTAGCCTATAATCTCGAGTCCTTTCGTGTACTTGAGTATATGTTTTACCGCAAATCCAATGAGCTTGTCCGTGGTTACATCGATATCGTTACTATGCTCACCGTGATAGCGTAAATCTGGTCTCGCATAGCATTGCATACATGAGACTTCCCACGGTGGAAGTTGTAAGGAACTTGTCTCATTTCTCTATCTCGACGGTAATATAGGTGATCGCCCTTAGATAAAGGAACACCATGCCCGAAAGGTAGTAATCCTTTCTCGGCGGTTCGCATACTAAAACGAGTAATGACAACATCTCCTAAGTCTTTCATTTGAAACCGATCGGATAACCAACTTTTACGCCCGATAACAACTTCACATTGTTGCCAGTAGAAGGATGTCATCTACGTAGTGCAAAAATACCACATCACCGTTAACATCTAAACGACACACAACTTCGCTAGGCAACCTGGTAAATCCATAGGACTTACCACCTCCAAAGCGTAGTTCTATGATCGAAGTTGCTAAGTCCATAAATGGACTTTAAGCTTCCATACTAGATGCTCTTCACCCTTCACCACATAACCTTCGGGTTGTGATATAGATGTCTCTACCTTCTTCAAGGTAACCGCTTAGAAAAGCGGTTTTCACATCCATTTGCCGACCTCAATGTTTAGCTGGCTGCTATGGCCGTAAGAATTCATGGACGTGAGCATTGCTACACAGCGAAAAGGTCTCATCGAAATCAATGCCCTCAACTGAGTGTACCCTTTCCACAAGCCCGGCTTTAAAAGCCGAAACCTCCATATGAATCTCTTCCTCATGTATACCCACTTACTACCTACGGCTTCTTTGCCATCCGTAGAGGTTCTTTTCAGATATATCTATAGTCATATGGACTCAATTTCTAAGTCCATAGCGGTGCTATGATCTTGCATCGTTGTCTCAGATCGCCTCACCGTATGTCCATGGGTCGATTATTGCTCGCTGCTTTCCTCCGACTAAACCAAGATTTACCCACAACATAAATCGCCGGGTCGACGAACAACCCTCCCACTACGACGAGGCGCCATCGCACAATGGCAACGATGGGTGCAAGAACTTGTGGTTCTCTCATCTGCACAACTTGTTAGATAGGTGCCACTTCAGTACGGCCGGTATCTCTAGTGGAACTCACCCACTTCAATTTCTGAAGTATTTGGTGCCGATCCTCCCACCAGACACCTACATCTCGCCCTTCGTTTAATCGGTGGTGGAATACATTATCTTCAATTTCAAGTATGATTTTAACTTTGATTTATGGTTTTCATATAATCCTTTCTAAGAATCGGTCATTCGTGCTAATAATGACCTTCTTATCCTTAGACTATAGAAATAACCACCATTCGCTCCTCTAGATAGCCAATAAACAAATTTCTTGCTTCGCATCTAGCCTCGAACTTATCGCCTTCTTGTTCAAAGACACGTGCCGGATCGCCTCATATCCTTATGTGGTTTAAACCAGCTTGCGCCCAAACCACAACCTCGAAACGGGTCTTTTCGTCTCGACTTGATGGTACTAGATTTAGCAAGTATGTCATTGCTTTTAAGGCATACCCCAAAACGAAATAGGCAATGTTGCATAACTCATCATCGATCTAACCATTTCTAAAAGAGTCTTATTTTCGCTCGACACACCATTTTGTCAGGTGTGCTCGTGTAGTGAAATGGGAGATAATCCCACACCGCACCAAATAGTCCATGAACTCACATCGAGGTATTCGCCACCGCGATCGACCACAGTGACTTGATATTTTACCTAGCTTGCCTCCACCTCCGCCTTAAATTCTTTGAATTTCAAAGCATTCGTGAGTTGCGTGAAGTAGGTATATGTGTCCGCACTGAGTAATCGCCAACGAAAGTGATAGAATACTGCATTCTCCATGAGCTTGTGTGACATAGGTCCACACAGTCGAATGGACTAGCTCCAACACTTTTCGCTCTATAACCCTTCGCTTGAAAAGGTCTCGGTCGATATCTTTCCTTCTATACAGATTCAAGATCGGAAAGGAGAGGACCGTGATATCACCCAACGCCCATTCTTAGCCGTGCTTGGATCCTATTTAGATTGATGTGACCTAATCTAAGATGCCAAAGAAATGTGGTGTCATCTTGTGAAGAAAACTTCCTCTTTTAAGGTTTGATGTAGATGCAACATAATTAAAGGCATTATGTTTCGCGTAAATAGTATAAAGCTTAATTATATAAAGTGCCACACGATAACTTCGTTATTTCTTATGATAGAAACACCACTATAAAAACAAATCAATATCCAAGAATAAATAGATTGAAATGGAAATAAGGTTCCACCAAACTCCGCACATATAAAACGCCTTCAATACTAAACTGCTCCATCAAAATATAAAGAAACATCTCCGACTCGCAACGGCCTCGACTTTCGCTGCTTCCCATGGAGATCGTTATTTCGCCATCATGCAGCTCCCTTGTCCGAAGGAACCCCTGCAAGGTGTAACAAATATGATTAGTCGCACCTGATCTACTACCCATGAATGAGTAGAACAAGTCTCTAAACATAGTTTTGTTACTAAAGCAAATGGCGCACTGAGCTTTTGAGCATAGGGCACTTGGCCTCCAATGCCCGGTCTTGCAAGCACTTGAAGCGCTTGCCCATCTCCTTTGGCTTTTCTGCCTCCGTGGCAGCCATGTTCTGCTCTCACCGTTCCTTTGCCTCTACCACCTTTGGTGCCCCTTTTCTACTCCCATTTTTCAACGGAAAATTGGGCCCTTAGACGTGCTAGTGCGGCATGTGCCTTTTGTTGGATTTGTATACCGAAAGCGCTTTGGTTGCTTGTATACAAAGTTGTTTCCTTACCACTATTACAATCTCCTATCCGAAATGAATACTTGATTGCATATATCGTATCCCATTATCTCATATATGTTAGATCACACAGGTGTAGAAGATCATGTGTCCGTATGATTGGTCGCTTTAATGAGATATAAATATGCCACACCGAGACAACTTGAGGATGAGTTGTGATATAGCTACTAGTATAGATAGAAGTGACTCGACTTGGCTGTTTGTTTTGCCGGGTACGCCTCGACGTATCAAGGATCACATTGAGACGAGTTCTTCTATCCGATCGCCGTGGAAGAACCAAGATCTCGTGACTTACGGCGATATAAACCTCGATAAGGTATTAGATGAGTATGAGTTGTCGACCATCACTTCGACTTGTTATGGTGAGGGTTATATGTTCTAACCTAATATTCTCCGTGATCTAAAGGTAAGGCAAGGTTTCAGATGTCATGCTAGTTATCCAGACGAGTCACCGTATCCGCTAGGATGATGACGCCCCTTAAGGAGCTAAAAGGTTTATTGTACTAACCCCCGCAGTTGAGTTAGCTCAAGTACAATAATAAGGTTGAGTGGTACTACTTATGAATTAAAGATATTAATTATTTTAAGCAATGTAATGCTATAAATAATTAATAGATGTTCGATATCTTAAATACGTGGATTCGTGAATGTCTAAGTGCAAGCCCGACTCAACTTCGGTAATAAAGGGTGAGTCAAAGATTTATTCTCTAGTGGCATGAATAAATGTTTATAAATTAATTTATGTTCCAATCAACATAAGATAATTAATTTATTTGAGGCCCATCTTTATTCCTCAGATTCGATCCTGGTCGGCCTATCCAGCCGTAGCTAGGCAAAATCGACGCCTATGTCGTATAAGGCAAGGATTTGATTCTCTTTATCCTATAAGGATATTATTATATTTATGGATATGCATAGATCATTTCCATATAAGATTATGGTAATAATCCTTTCCATAAAGGTTTATGGTAATTTCCATATGGGATTATGGTAATTTCCATAAAGGATTATGGTACTTTCCATATGGGATTATGGTAATTTCCATATGTGATTATGGTAATGCATTATAAATATGAGGTAAGAGATTAAATCTAGGTCAATGATTAATAATCATCATCATTATTTTGAGAATTCGAGGGTTCATCCTTTGAGAGATTTTCAAAATTCTCGAGAGTTTGAGGGTGATTTTCCCAAGCATTCTCCATAGATCGCCCTCACCGACGCTGGAGATCGGGGCAACCGGATACAGTCCGTAAGGTCAGCACGAGTCTCGATCCATTCCGCCCGATAGATTCAATGGTAAACACGAGAAAACCCCAACGTGTTGCAATTAATTATATAGGTGCATGCTAGGTATATAATCAATGTATAGTGAATTAAACATCCAAGATAGATCCTCAGTAGGGCTAAACATAGTTTTTCCTTACACTGGTATCGAGCTCGATCGTGATTCGCTCGCTGGATTAATTCACGCTGATTGTTACGCGCGCTTAATTAATTGTTCGACCGCTGCTCATCGCGGCTCGCTTATTTTTGTCGGATTTTATTTTCACCACAAGAAAACCGTGGTTAGATTAGATTTTTTTTTGAAATCTTATCCGTAAAAGAAGAACGTAAGACGAAAGCAATGATCGAGACGACGGAAAATGGGTCGCGACGGCGGCGGGCGACGGCACGCAAGCGCGCAGACGACGCCGCGGACGCGCCGCTGTGATCGGGCCGAGCCTGCATTCGCTTTTCCAGCCCGAACTCGCTTTTGACGAGTCCGTCCGTGCCTGCACGCGAGGTCTGCTTTTCAACCGTCCGCGCCTGCACGTGAGGCCTGCTTTCAAAGATTATAAAGATCCGTACTTTGTAATTCTATGTAATAGATTAGGCAGAAAGCAGATTCCACGAGGGCCACGATGAACGCTTTTATTTTATTTTTATCGCTCATCGCATGTCGTGGATGTTTAAATTACGCAGAGATGCTATGTATGTTTAAATTACGCTGACAAACCTTAAGTGTTTTCGAATCAGCGCGCATAGTAAGCATGCTAGGTTTATCGCTTTCAAGCATATTTTAGAATTTTAAGTAGCATGTTTTATATGTCGAGTTCTATAGAAAAGCATGCCAGATTACGTGATTCGCATATGACAAACCTTTGAACAAAAGACTAAGCAAGCAAACCGACAAATTAATTTTTTAAAATTAAAATATCAAGACTCCACTTTTGATCTCTAAAAAAAGTGATACGATCGTGAGTAAAACGCCCACACGCCGTGGCTTGCTTGTACTGCTTATCATAAGTTTGTTAGATGAGATTTTAAATAAAACATTTTAAATCTATCGGAAGTGGGAGTTTCATGTAAACGCCCACACGCGGCTTCAGATGCAAAGCGATTTTCATAAGTTCTCTAGATAGATATAAAATGAGATAACAAAAGAATTTGAATTGGAAGCAGTATGGTCCTAGTGAGTATGCTAATTCTAAGAATTCGTCATAAAAATGTGGTCATTGCTTAGACATTACCTCAAGTACAACTTCCCACAAGTCCCTTCGGGATAGTGATGTGGTCAGTAAGCGTCCAATCACTAATTTATTTGTCATAAGGATAAGTCGACATGATTGAAATTAAACCACTAAAAGGTATATTTTAGTCCGATCATGGGTTCATGTGTAAACGCCCACACGCTGGGCTCGTATGTGGATTCCTGGCGATTGAGGTTTCAATTAATATTGTTTTATCAAAAGGTTACAATATTATTGTTACGTAATTATGTGCAATCGTATGCTTATGTGTTTACATTATCGCTGATATGTCTCTTACACCGATTATCAATATGCTCGCACAAACTGCTATCCGATCCAAATTTTATCGAGTGGAAACGAAACATGGAATATGTTCTTATCGCTGGAAGAACGATGTTTGTTCTCACTACTCCTAAACCCGATGCCCCATCGACGATCTACTAACGAGCAATGAGAGTCAAGCACTTTGGAATAAGTCAAACAATACGGCTAAATGCTATATGATGACTACTATGTCCAAAGGCTTGCAATCGCAAAGATCACCGATGGTAGACGCGATCGATATTTGGTCAAGTCTCGAGAGTAAGTTTGGGCAATGGATCGACAAATCCGCCTCACACACAATGAGAGAAATCTCATGTAAGATGGAAGAAGGAAGTTCGTCCATGAACATGTCTCCCACACGACTCATCTCATGGATAGTCTTGACCGGCTTGGGAGGAGGTATGACGGCGCCAAGGTCGATATCATCCTCAATACACCGCCCAAGTCTTTTGAGAACTGTGCAGAATGCGATCATGAGCAAGACCGAGTATACACTTAGTCGCCTGCTCAATGATCTCGCTGGTCGGAAGGAGTTATGGGCAAAGGAGCACATGCTCTGCTAGCACATCTATGGGCCCAAATTTTCCGTCAAAACGGAAAAGAAAAGGGCACCAAAAGTGGTAGAGGCAAGGGAAATAGTGTAAGAATGGGGAGCAAGAACATGGTTGCCAACGGAGGCTTGAAAAGCCAAAGGAGAAGGGCAAGTGCTTCAAGTGCGGTAAGACTGGGCATTAAGGCTAAGTGCCCTATGCTCAAGGCTCAAGGTACGCTGCTTGCTTTAGTAACGAAACATGTTTAGCAACTTGTTCACCCATTCTCGGGTAGTAGACACGGTGCGACCGATCATGTTTGTTACACCTTGCAGGGGTTCCCCATGGACAAGTGGAGATGAGTAATGGCGAGATAACGATCTCCATGAGCAATGCGGCAAAAGTCGAGGCCGCTACAGCAAATGGAGATGTTACTTTATGTTTTGAGAGAATGCTTTAGTTTTAAAAGACGCTTTATATGTGCCGGATTTTCATGAACCTGTTTCGCTTTGAAACTATTTACTCATGGATATTCTCATATTTTTATAGTGGTGTTTCTATCATAAGAAATGACGGTTATCTCGTGTTGGCACTTTATATAATTCGCTTTATACTATTTCTACAAAACATAATACCTATAACTATGTCAGCATCTTCTTCAAACCCTAGAAAGTGAAAGTTTTCAGAAGATGACACCACATTTCTCCGCATCTTAGATTAAGTCACATCATCTAAATAGGATCCAAAGACCCGGCAAGAATGGAGCTGCTGGGTAATCTCACGCCATCCATCCCAAATCGCGAATCCAGATGATAAGGTAAGATATCACCGCACCTTCAAAGCGAAGGGTTACAGAGCCAAAGAAATGTTAGAGTTAGTCCATTCTCGACCTGTGGGACCAATGTCCACACAAGCTCGTGGAGGTACGAGTATTTTGTCACTTTCATCGACGACACTAAGGTACGGATACGATACCGCTCACCGCAAGTCCGAATGCTTTGAGAAATTCAAAGAGTTTAAGGCTAAAGTGAGACGGCCAGGTAAGAGTATCAAGTCATCAGGGTCTGATCATGTGGCTAATACCTCAAGAACGAGTTTATGGACTATCATGAAGTGTGATTACATCCCAACAAGATTTCACCGGGCACACCACAAGAAATGCGTGTCGGAACGAAGAAATAGGACTCTTTGGAAATGGTTAGATCTATGACGAGTTATGCAACATCGCCTATTTCTTTCCTGGGTATGCCTTTAGAAACTATGCATACTGCTAAATCTAGTACCATCCGAGTCACCAAAAGACCCCTTTCGAGTTGTGGTTTGGGCGCAGCCCGCTAAGCCACATAAGGATATGGGGCAGCCCGCACGGCCGAACAAGAACGACAAGTCGGAGGTTAGATCCGACGCAGGTCGCTTATCGATATCCTAGAGGAACGAAGGTGGTTTATTCTATAGTCCTAAGGATCGAAGGTCATTATTAGACTAATGCCCGATTCTTAGAAGAGGATTATATGAAGAATCATAAGTCCAAAGTTGAAATCATTCTTCAAGAATTAGAAGACGATCGATTCGCCACCGACAGGCCAAAGGCACGAGATGTCGAGTCTAGTGGTGGATCGATACCAGATACTTCAAGAAATTTAGCGGGTCAGTTCCACCGAGATACCGACAAGACAAGTGGAACCCACCCAAAGAAGTTGTGCAAGATAGAACCACAAGTTTCGCACCCACCGCTGCTATTGCGCCTCAGAGAACCTCGTCAGAGTGAGGGTTATTCGTCAACCCGAGCGATTTATGTTCGTGGAGAATCTTCGGATTTAGTCCCGTGAAACCAATGTGCAATAATCGACCCATGGACATACAAGGAGGCGACAAAACATTGATGCAAGATTATGACACCGCTATGGACTTAGAAATGGAGTCCATAACGGCTATGGATGTATATGAAAAGACACCCTACCAGATGGCAAAGAAGCCATAGGCAAGTGGGGATATACAAAAGGAAGAGAGATTCCATGGAGAGGTTTCGCTTTTGTGCCGTGCTTGGCGCAAAGGGTACACTGTGATCGAGGGCATCGATTTCGATGAGACCTTTCGCCGTAGCAATGCTCAAGTCCATCGTAATTCTTCCGCCATAGCAAATTTCACTCAACCTAGAGGTTTGGCAATGGATGTTAAACCGCTTTCTAAACGGTTACCTTGAGGAAAGTAGACATCTATATGCAGCAACCAAGGTTATGTGGTAAAGGTGAAGAGCATCTAGTATGGAAGCTTAAGAACCATTTATGGACTTAAGGTGCCTCCCAATCATGGAACTTAGTTTGACGAGGTGGTAAAGTCCTATGGATTTACCCAGCTGCCAGCGAGTTGTGTATATCTGCTAGATGTCAACGGTGATGTGGTATTTTGACTTTATGTAGATTACATTCTTCTAGTTGGCAACAACGTGAAGTCAAGTATCGACGTAAAAGTTGGCTATCCGATCCGTTTAGCTTCAAATGAAGACCTAAGAGTCGTCGAGCATTCTTGGGATCGAGGTTTCCGAGATCTAAGAAGAAAATGTTGAGCTTATCTCGGCGCGTCATTGATACGTGATTACTGTTTTAGTATGCGCAGACCGCCAAGAAAGGATTGCTACCTTTCGACATGGCGCCTTTATCTAGACAAGCTCACTCATGATGCGAGGAGATAGAGAAATGGACAGTTCACTACCCTTCGCGTAGGAAGTCTCATGTACGCAATGCTGCACTGAGCTCGATATCGCTTGTCGGTGGCATAGTAGCTAGAATATCAATCAACCTGGACAAGCTCATTGACATTGCATTAGAAGCATATCTGCACAGACGAAAAGGACTCGAGATTAAGAGCCTGGTTTACCATGTCAGTAGGTCTAATGCCTTCGGGTTCATGCTGTAGACTGTAAGTGAGCCAGTGATGGAGATCTAATCGGGCTGTGTTTACTTGGGAGGTGGAGTCGATCTCAAGGACGTGTCATGCACATGCATTGCGGACTCTACAATGGGCCGAATATGTAGCGCTTGGAGGCTTAGGAGGCATGTGGTTCAAGAACTACCATGGATCTGGGGTACCTGGTTTGCACCAAAGTATCATAGTTTACCGTGATAACTCGGTGCGTGGAAACTCGGCGAACCACGGATCCTAAAGGCGACCAAACACATGAGAGAAAGTACCATGTCAATACAGAAATCGTTAGGAGGTGCGTGTCTTGTGCAAAGATTGTACTGACGGATAACCTGCGGATCCATTCACGGGTTTGCCTACATAAGTCGTCGCGGCGCGTTAGCAGGACTTGAATTGGCGCTAGATGGCACCACTAAAGCCGCAAATAACGTCTCGCCGGGCGGCTAGAGGACTTGAATATGCTGATGGCACCCCTTAGAAGAAACTCATTGTTAAGTGTATGAAGCAAAGTGATGGTTTTGTTTGATAATAGCTATAGAGAGACACATTGTATACAAAAGTTTGCTTTAGTATAAGTGGGAGATTGTTGGATTTGTTATCTGAAAGCGCGTTTGGTTAAGCTTGTATAAGGCTGTTCTATACCACTATTACAATCTCCTATCAAAATGAATACTTGATTGCATATATGTCCCTTATCTCATATATAAGTTGATTATACAGGTGTAGTGAAGATCGCTAAGTTCGATGATTGGTCGCTTAATGAGATATAAAAGTTTCACTCGTGAGAACGACTTGAGACAGTGGTGGTATGAGGCTGGGTATGATAGAAGTGACTGACTGGTTGCTTGGTCTATCCTGTGCGTCTCAGTATTAAGGATCAGAAGTGAGAAGGTTCTTCTTCGACCGTCGTGAAGAACCAAGATCTCGGTGATCTTCACGTTATGATCTAAACCTCGATAAGGTATTAGATGTCGTGAGTTCTGACCATCACTTTGACTGTTATGGGAGTAGAGGTTATATGTTCTAACATATATTCTCGTGATCGTCGGGTGGTGGGCGTCTTGATGTCATGCTAGTTATTCATGCGAGTCAGTATCCGCTAGGATGATGGACGTCCACTCAGGAGCTCAAAAGGTTTATTGTACTAAACCACGCAGTTGAGTTAGCTCAAGCAGTACAATAATAAGGTGAGTGGTACTACTTATGAATTAAAGATATTAATTATTTTAAGCAAGATCGAATGCTATAAATAATTAACGGACGTCAATATCTTCATCTGGGATTCTAATGTCTAAGTGCAAGCCCGACTCAACTTGTAATAGAAGTAAGTCAGCATTTATTCTCTAGTGGCATGAATAAATGTTTATAAATTAATTATGTTACATGAACATAAGATAATTAATTTATTTGAGGCCCTCTTTATTCCTTGCATTCGATCCCTGGCGCGCCCATCAGGCCATAAAGCTAGGCAAAATCGGCGCCTATCTCTACAAGGCAAGGATTTGATTCTCTTTATCCTATAAGGGATATTATTATATTTATGGATATGCATAGATCGCTCCGTATAAGATTATGGTAATAATCTTTCCATAAAGGTTTATGGTAATTTCATATGGGATTATGGTACTTCCATAAATTATGTAATTATATGGATTATGGTAATTTCCATATAGGATTATGGTAATTTCCATAGGATTATAGCGAATGCATATAAATATGAGGTAAGAATTAAATCTGGTCAATGATTAATAATCATCATCATTATTTTCGAGAATTTGAGGGTTCATCCTGAGAGATTTTAAAATTCTGAGCTTGGGGTGATTTTCCAGAAACATTCTCCATAACCCGTCAGTCCATCGCTGGTCGTTGGCAAACGGACCATGACTCGATAGGCAAAAAGCGCAGTCTCGATCCATTCTACCTCCACAGATTCAAGGTAAATGTTTGGTATGATTTTGTGATGATTCTGGTATTGTTTTACATGTCAATTAGTTAGTTTGTCCCGTTTATGCCGCTTGGTTTGATTTATATTTATCGATTCGGACTCAAACTGCTGCCCGATCTGTTTTGTAGGAAAATGGCATAAAATAGGATGAATTGATCTTCCAAGGATCATATATTATTGAAACATTTCGCAGGAGTTCGAGGTGCAACGGTTCATAACGGAGTTCGCACGAAGGGAGAAGCAGTCGAGCGACCAAATCAGGGCGGCACCTCGTCGCATGGCCGCGTGCTGCGCCGCACGCCGAGCGCCACCCACCCGCAGCGCCTGCAAGCGCCCCCAGCACCAGCGTCCTACGGGCGCTGCATAAGCTGTGGATACTCGCATCGTCAGAAGCGGCGCTCGCCGCCCGCCGTCCAGTCGCCTCGCGTCGCCCGCGCCTCCGCTTCCCCGCCCTCGCCAGAGCGCCTGCGGGCGCCACCGCTCGCGAACTGCGGCGCCTGCTGTGGTCTCGCTCTGCCCCGTGCCTGCACTGGCTGCCTCGGCGCGCCGAGCAAGCTAGTGTAACCCGCAGCGGGGCTTGCGCCGTCGACTGCTTACTCTCCGCAGCGCCTTTCTGGCACGCTGCCCTTCTGCTCACCATTCCGCTCACCCCGGGCATGCCCAGCCCAGGCCGCGGCGCCGAATGACCTCTAGCCAGTTCCGTCTGGCGTTGAGCACCGCCGCTTCCTTCCTTCCAGCTTCAAGCGCCGCGCCTGCCTTCGCCCGCCGCGTAAAGAAACCCACGCTGTTGGCCCCGATGCACGCACGCACCAAGGACCTCCTCGTGCTTCGCCGCGCCACGCCTACACGCCTTTGCCTACTGGTCCGCGCTTGACCCTGCCGGTTTTCCGCTCGCCTCCCTCCTACCGGCGTCGTTTCAACGCTAAGACTTTCTCGCAACGTCCATTTCAGTCCCCGCGCCTATTCCTTCCGTGCTCAATTCCCGCCCATGCCTTCACCCACCGGTGCTCGTGAACCAGCTGTCATAAGTCGAATGTTTTAGAGTCACTACTCCCAAACCGCGCTACTATAATTTAATATATATCGCTGGCCTAGAATTTGTAAAGGCTCTCTCTCGTCTCGATTTTTAACGCAATGGCGGCCTCGCCATCACAGCAACTATTCTTCGACTTCTCTGGTTCCTCAACAGGATCGATAAAGCGATAAATAGTTAGTTTTAATTTTCTTTGTTTTCATGAATGTTAGTTTATCAGGTTATGCTAGGATTTCTGTTCTTGCAGATCATTTACTGTATTATTGTTGTGATGATCTTTATTGAATTCGATTCCATAGTGACAATGGATTGTGTTCATACCTTTAATTTATCATGCTTTCGATTTATTTCATGTTAACTTAGATGATTGTTGATTATGTTTTATGTAGGATTTGATTTAGATTAGGGATTGGCAAACCCTATGAATAATAAATTGCTATTGCTTTATTTCGCTTTGCTTTATTTGCTTTCATAGTTCAACTAGGGATGACACCCCTAGTTTTAGATTTATCGCTTAATAGTTTAGCTCGGGATTCAACCCACAGCTTAGGATCTTGCTTAATTCTCCGATGTTCATTCGCATGTTCCAAACCCTATGTCGCATTAGAATGTTTAGGATTTAATCCTTTTTGATGTATGACGAACAATCCATCTAAGTTTTTCCTGAGAGACATCTGTTATTTTGGTGTCATTTGTCGCTTATTCTCGTATTGTTTTGCATGTTGTCTTCATTAGTTTATCCACTTTTATGACCGATAGTCTCGATTATTGTTTATCGTTTGGACTTACTTGGTTGTTCAATGTTTTGCAGAAAATCAGCATTAAGGATAAATTGAATCTATCAGAATAATGTAATCAATGAAGACTTTCGTGGAGTTCAAAAGCCGATCGCAAGGATCCGTAGTTCAAAGCAGTAAAACGACGAACGACAAAGTATGAGACTTCCGTCGCCTGCACCGGGCCGCATGCCGCATCATCACTTCCCGCCCAGACACGTCACGCAATTGGCATCTGGCAGGTTCACCGGCGCTCGCTCTTACCTCAGGCGCTCGTGTCAAGACACACTCACGCGCATGCCACCGGGCTTACCATCCGCGCCGCCACTCAGCGCGCCCGCTCTCAGCCCTTCCTCACGGCGGTCTGAAGCCGGTTCCCCGGTGCCGTTAAATTTACCGAGTGCTTCGGATTGAATGCTCGGCTCATCACAGCGCCTCGCCGCGCTTCGCCCGCACCCGCCGCCGCGCTGCCGCGCCGCTCCTGCGCCCGCCTCTACGCCGCTGTTTTCCAACCGGCCGGCTCGTGTTCCTATCTATATAGCCTATTTGGGTTATTTTCCAGGTCGACTTTTCTATTTTTTTTTCACTTTTCATTCGCCTCACGTAATACGTCTTCAATTTTTTATTCGTAATTGATTCACATTGGTACTCTATTTTCTTTATGAATTCTAGCAAGCGCGTTATTTGATTTCGGTTTCAAAGCAATATCGCCAATGTATTGGATGGATTAAAGTATTTCTCGGTTATTTGTTCCATTGTTCTCGATCGCTTCGTTACTTAATTGATTAATCGCTAGTTAATTCTCGTTTTGATTGGTTCTTGATTGGTTCTTGCTTCCTGGGATTAATTATTTAATTTTATCAAGCGGAGTTGAACTCGGATTTCATGATTAATCGTCTTCGTTGAATCTTATCGTCTTGTTTGGAGAATTTATTTAATTGCTTTTGATTTTCCCGATTCGTGTTTAGTAGTTTATCATCTAGTGGTTCGACACCGGTTTAGATCTATCGCCCAATTAGTTTAGTTCTCGGGATGACAAACACGCTTAGTTCTTTGTTTGATTCGTTTGATTTCTCGTATGTCTCAAAAACTCATGTCATGGTATTAGAGTGTTAGGATTTAATCATTTCGTGAGCAACAAACATTAGCCTGTTAAGTTTTCCTAGAGGACCGGTAGGTTAGCTTTCACTATAACACCTCTGCGATTTGCGGTCAATTGAAAGTATACTTTTAGTTGAACAAATTTTACGGCGTTTTGGAGAAAACTTTAAGCGTTGTTTGTGTGATTTGTTTTCCGTGTATTTTTGTTTTTATTTTGTTATTCTCCTGCGTAAGTGATCTTTTCTTGTTTGAGTGTTTTGTATGTAGGTCGTCAGCCTAAATGACCATGCCTACCCGCTGGACCACCTGAGAACTAAAAGGTCGCTTATGAGGAGTTGGTTTACATATAACAGAGTGGTGAACAATGAGGCAGTTATCACGATCACCTATTGTTGAAGATACCTCGCTGTGAGAGAGAATGGTGAGAATCACGTGCTGCGTGATTTTTATAGGCGGTGATTGGGGCCGTGTCCGTCGAATGTTCTTGGACCGCATGAGATTCGAGTTGAAACCGAACCATTTTCCTCAGTCCTACTTTCCAGGGCTTCAGCGAGGATGTTTGGGTTTTATAAGAGAGTTTCGCTTTCGTTTTGCGTCCTTCGTGGGAGGACTAAATGAAAATCGATTGAAGATCGTGTTTCCACGACACCCCGAAAGATGAAGCAAGTCTTGGTTTCGCTCCCTCACTAACTCTCTGCACTGGAACGCAGCGTGGTCGACAAGTTCACACGGCACACATACTCAACAAGAAGAGTCAGAAGTGAGGTCACAGATCACGACTTTCAGTCGCAATGACGTGCCATTCCATGAAGCTTGAGGAATGGTTCAGGGACTTGTTGCAAAAGTGTCTCACTCATGCGCTTGCAGATCGAAATTTTGTATCAATTCTTCTATGATGGATCGACCTCGAGTTTCCAATACACTGTGGACAAGCTACGGGAGGAGGCATCGGTTCTAGGACGCAGCGATGGATATCGTCGACATTTTTGAACCATGGGCCTACTTACATGAAGTCCGGCGAGAGTGGGAGAGCAAAGGCTCATCCAGTGAACCCCATACATACATGACTAAACAAGGCGCGAGTTGATGGGACAGAGAGTAGCTGAAATTGAGAAACCGATCACCGAAACCGCGAGGAGGTTCTTAGAGCCTTGTGGAATTTGTAATGAAACCGGGCATACGCGTTGATACGTGCCCAGGACGGGGAGCCGATCATGAGCGGCGTAAGCCTTCATGCATGCAAGTTTCCAAGCGATGTTCTCGAGTCTAATCAGAATAGGTTTGGCTCAGGTGGAGAATCAACCTAACGTGGGATGGAGAAATCGGTCAAGGGCAAAATTCTAACTCAGCTGCCATTGAAGACCTCAAGGCCCACAAGTGTCAGCATTGAGCAGTACGTCAATACCGCGTGCATCAGCAACCCCCGAGCGCACATTGATATGGAATAGCAGCAAAAAGCGGCCCTCCGCCACCTCGTAGACCAAGGATTTGAGGATGCTGATGGCCCAAGAATGGATGCTTTCTCCAAGGATGGATGCCCAGAATCCACAAACAAACGCTGGCATTTGAGGATAAATTAGCCAAGCCGGCATGAGCAATACCGCAGGAAAAAGGTGGGAAGCTCCTAGCCAACCCCATCAAGCCGTGAGCATTCTAGCTTTTGAGAGGTCTGATTGAGAATGAGGGGGAGAAACGGACAGCGAATTTCAAGATGTAGAAACTACAGATATCGAGGTCTGACGCATGGCAGGTAAAGCACTTACCCTCCATACTCTTCCCTAAGCGCTAAAGAGACAGAAACAAGATCGGCCGTTAGCAGGTTCTACAAACTCCTGCCCAGCGTGAATGTCAATTTACACTTTTTGGACTGATCGAAATGTCCTGACCCGCAATTTTTCAGGGCCGGTTCAAAGAAAAGGAAGTTGGAGAATATGAGAGTCTGGTCTCGAGGTGGCCAATTCCGTCCTCGACAGTCGTCAGTCTCCCAAACTCCAGGACCGGTGGTTTATCATTAAAATTGCTCTGTAATGGTAAGGAGCTTACGGCATGCTTGATTTGGGGCGGGATAATTGATGCTTTTGATTTTTAAACAATTAGAATTAGGCAAACTTAAACCCAACTTCATGTGTCTACAACAGCGGATAGGTCCAGGATATCCAGAGGTATATTGAGGATATTTTAGTTAAGGTAGGTGTTGATAGTTCCCGTGATTTTGTTGTGTTAGAAATGGTACGAGGTAGAAGATGGAAAGGAGCCACATATTGTGTGGGAGGCCATTCACTGGCCACGACAAGTACACTGTCGATGTTAAGAGTGTGCTTTAAAAATAGCCTGTGGCTTGCCAATGTCTTTTACAGTTAGGGCAGGCGATTGATGTTTCCCTTCACATTAATTGATGATTGTGCTTTAATATGCTA